>JANIJG010017805.1:57885-75868 GCA_024611175.1 Megaceryle torquata | reverse complement strand
ATGAAGAAAAAAAAAATAAGTAAAATAAAAATTTGTTTCCTTCGCCTGTTTATGCCACCCCCCGCTTTTTTTTTTTTTTTTTTTTTTTTTTTTTTTTTTTTTTTTTTTTTTTAAGAGAGAAAAAAAAAAAATCACATAGCAAAAGAAGTCTGGTGCTATTCATACAGAACCCAAGATTACACACATTCAATCCCGATTCGATGGGTGCCTTCCCGAGAGTCTTAATTTATGGAGTCACTCTTTCCACCTACAAAATCAAACTGCTCCTGATGAGAAATCCTTCAAGTCAGGTTAAATAGCATATGAAGTCCCCAGAAGTGCTTCTTAGGAGTAGCTCATTCAAATACTCATGACATATATCATAACATATAAGATCTCTTCATAGATGATTTCCCTGAAAGCAAAACAACAAAGCTAAAAATGGCTGGAGTCCTTACAAAGCAGTTTAACTTTTCAGGGACATAACTTTTCTCCTCCTTAAACAAATATACCTCCAGTCCAGTAATTTGCCAGTTATTATCTTTTTATGAAGATAATTAAGACTAAATTTCAGTTGCCCACCTACAAACTTTTGATAAGCTTTCATAGACCACTATTCTTTGTGTCTGGGTGGAAGGTGCTTTCTTGCTCAAAGAAGAATAAGATTGAGACAAGGGAAGACAAGAAAGATACTGGTAAAATCTTGCTCTCATTTTGTTTTGCCTTTTTTTTTTCTAACCTAGACATACACTGGAATCTGCTGTACTTGAAGAGAGGGAGGAGATTATGACCATGAATGTATTTAATTGTCTGCATAGATTGAACCTTTATAGATAAAGCATTATAAACTTCCAAGATTTTCAGCACATTTGACAGAACAAGATGGGAGAAGAATCTTTAGCTCTTTAAAGGGAAAGAATCCATTTTTTTGACAGGAACTTAACATGATATTTTCAAATAGAACTGGTATATAAAAAGAAAAAAATTATATATAATACATTTACCACGTGAGAACCAAAATATCCTGAAACTGAGAAAAGTATTCAGAGTAAGTAGTCTAACAGATAAACCTTTAATTAAAAAGTGGTGATTCCAGTTACCTGTGAAAATGAAATACCGGCTTTATACTCGGTTTTAATATATGTTATGCAACACGTCAACTAGTACAGATGAAACGTGCTCTTGCTTCATCAGTTATTACAGTCAGGATATTTTTAAACTGTCCTTAGTAACTCAATGGCTAATGTTTAACTAACTGTTTCACTCTGGGAGATCCCAGCTACTTCCAACAAAAGCTAATAAAGGCAAGCTCTATTTCAGCTTTGCCTATCATGCTTAACATCTAGAATCTCATTTGCAATTTATTCCAGTAAAGTTTGCACACATAAAAATGTATATATATATAAGTATATACATAAGTGTATCTGAAACATTGTTTTAGTAGAGTAGTTAAAGGAAACATATAAAACAAAAACCAAACCAAAACAACAAAAACACACAAACAAAACCCAAAGAATAACAAACAAACAAAAAAACCCATCTGCTAGTACTGTGCCTTCAAGAATCATTGCTGGATCTGATCATCCCTAAATGATATGTTGTTGTAGATGGCTAATGTTTGCAAAAATTCTGCCATTTCTAGCTTTACTTTTGGATAGTCAGAATTTGGTGCATATTAGATGTGACTGGGTAGAGGGAAAAATAGGCTAGAATTATGATGTTATAAAGGCTAGAATGATATATATTATATTATTATTATATTTTTGGGGTTTTTTTTTCAACATTATAAAGAAGTTGATACTGTTGCTATTAACTGTAGTGTCAATTTACTACTTCCCCACAAGTTTTTGATGCCTTCAGTAAATTCAGATTTGGGCACCTCCATTTCTTAAGGCTAGTACAGCAATGTCTGTTCCAAACAGCACACAAAAAATTATTATTTAGAGCTCATGTCCAACTGCCTTTAACTACTCACCTTGTGTACAGGTACTTCATTCGTGGCTGAGTTAGCACTTCAGCATATGAATGAGGTAAAAACTCATGCTTCTGCAGCTCAAAGCAAAGGTTTTATTCTTCTACTTAAGGTATATATTGAAGTACTGAAAATAACTCTCTGCGTCCTACAAAGTTGTATGTTGACTTCTCCTTAATAGCACCATGGAGAAGATAGCTTATTTTATGGATCTTTGAAAGCAGGTGCCTGTGCAGTGCACTCTGTGCCCTTGGCAGATCAGATGATGCTCTCACAGGGCTGCAAAGGGTACAAAAATGTGACACTGGCCCAGACCAAAGTGTCCTCTAGTTCAGCACCTGGTCCGAGGCAATGAAGGTTCCTAGTTCACCTGCCCCTGGCTCCCCTGGTTGCAGTCAAGCTTGGGGCAGCACCAGGAGGAGAAGCTTTTAGAAGGAATTCCAGACACTGCAAGGCTCATTTCTGTTGTCTTGCCCTGTGCTGCTTGGGTTGAGCCCCTCTGAGCAGCATCTGCTGGCTCCTAGAATGCCTTCATGGGGTTGTTCTAAATGGTGTGCTCCTCAGTGTTGCCTCCTAGTTTATGTCATTCAACATTTGGCTTTTATGGTTCAATGTATTTTATTTTTTGATACCATTCCTCCTTTCCCTCCCTTCTCTCTGTAAAACAGTTGTATTCCTTCCATAAATGTATTTACGATAGGCATCAGTCTACTGCTTAGCCACACTCTTCATGAACAGACCTACTACCACAGACAGGGACTTCAGTCATGCCCAGGGAGCTCATCCTGGTATACACCTGCCATGTCTTCTGATGCATCTTTTCAAAGCTAACATCCCCACATATGAATCACAAACAGCAGAGACTTAAGAAGAGCTTTAAGCAAATTAGCTTATTAGTTCCATGCTTCCTCTTCCTAAGCAGTCATCTGTCCAAATGGCTGTTCACTGAGTCACATTCCTCCCTCATTGTGTTTATCAACTATTTAGGCTACAATGGAAAATCCTTTAAGCGTGATCTTGTCTCCTGAGGCCCTAATTCAGCAACATATTTAGGTATGCATCAGCATGCAGCCTTGTTCAGTGAAATATAATCAATTTCTTTAATAACTACCACACACCTAGTACAAACAGCTTGCTAAAATGGGACCATAGTACCTTTTCTGTACACAAGTAATATTTTCAAGCCAACTGAAAACAGAACCATATTTGAGAAAATATGGTCATAAAAGGAACAATTTGTTCCTGTGGAAAAGTAGACAGTTAAGATGACACATATTTATGAATGACTGACTGTAATTAAAAGTCATGCCCCTATTATAGACATGGGCAGAGATGATTCATTATCACTTTCAGCTATTGCTGTATAATCATGGAAAAGCAGAAGACTTCTATGAAAAAGCAAACCCAAACACAACCTAATCTAGGTATTCCAGGAGATCAACTTTTTTTCCAGGAGTTTTGATTCAAATGACAAGACAGAGAAAGATAAAGCCAAACTAGAAAAGGTCATGGATTTCAGTCACATTTTTTCTATCTAAATCCATCTTGTAACTGTCCAAGAAACACAGCATTCCACATAGAACTATTCTGGTGAAAATGTAGGCAAGAAAATAACCTTGCATCCCTGGACAGAGATTTTTCTTCATTTCTTGTCATCAGCAGACTGAGACACACAGCATAGCCCTAGCAAAACACTGAAGTTTTTCACAGAAAGACACTGTTACAGAACACTGTTAAATAATCTACAAAATCTAAAATAAATCAAAATTAAATATATACTCTGGCAGAATAAAATGCCTATAGAGGCAATGATTAAGATGAGAGATGCAACGCTTTTATCACTGCAGAGTTCAAATTTCTATTTCACAAGAGCTATATTAGGGTCAGTGTGTTAAAACACCCTGACAAAGATTGATTATTATGTTTTAGTACTGTTAACAAGAAGGAGGAAAATGTTATCTCTGTATTTTATTTTTGAATGCAATTCATCGTTTACATAGGTTTTAGACCATATGTAAGCAGGTAGTTCAGGCTGCCTAAGATGATAGCATTGACATTGGCTGATATATTTAAGCAAAAGCAGACCTAGTAGCCTACCAAGAATAATTTGTAAATTTTCCTATACAGTAAAAAAATATATATATAAATAAGTGATCTTTTACTATTTCTTTCATAAGAAATGCAATTTTCTAAAACAAACTTGAAGACTGTAATGAGTAGAAACTCCCTGACCATATGTCTTCAAGGTAAACTGTATGGACTGGGCCTCTGTCACATACTATTTAACTTTTTTATAAAGCACCTGTTGGTTAGTAAAAACAGTCACTTCAGAAGTGTACTGATGACACAACATCATGTGTAGAACAGGAGTTAGGGCAGAATGAAAATGTAGGAACCTGCTCAGTGGAGTAACTTCAGCTACCTTTTAATAAAATGCCTTTTATACTGGCTTTACTTGCAGATTAGGATAAACAAAGTGAAGCCTGGTGAGGCAGTGGATAAAAATTCAACACAAGCTCTTAGTGCAATACAGTGACAAGTATAATTAATAGGACTGTGTAATGTATGGAAGAAGGATAAATACAGGAATGCACAACACAGTTATGGTGTCCTCACTTCTTATCTGTGTAAGATTGTGTAAACTTCCTCACCGTTCAAGTTAAAAAAAAAAACAAACCAAAACAAAACATAAAAAACCCAACCAAAAACCACAAACCAAAACAATGATTAAACAAACAGTGACACATTTGTACAGGTGTAGACAGTCCTGGTTTAGTGTATGAAATAAGCCTATATATCACCTCCCTTTGTCACACCTGACGTTCTTTATAGGACTAAAAAGGAGGCTGAAAGCTGAAGAAGGTATACAGGAGAGCCACAAAGGCAATAGCTACAGTAATGAATAATTCAGAACAACTGTAGCAGGTCAGTAGTCCAAGGCAGTTCTTGCTGATGCCCCTAGCTCTGTGATAACCCTCCTGGGTTTTACTTAGGACTAGACTGAAGAAATTTTATAAAATATCCTTAACATTCATGTGATTTGAAGGTGTCTGAAGGACCAATTTGAACCTGATGTCCCCTTAAGGAGGTAGAACATATTAAATATGTGACTGGAACAGATCTTCTGCATTAATTTCTCCATGACCAATCTGGTTTGTGCAAACCAGCACTACTCTGTGAAGCTACATAGCAAACAGTGTCACTCAGAGGGCTATCTTCAAAACAGTGTACTACTCCACTTCACCATAAACTGCACAGGCAGAGTATTGCAACAGCTAACAATACCTACTAAGTTTCTTAAAATGAAGACTTGTGGAAGGCTGGGCATAGTGTAAAAGTGGTATTTTTCTCCTATAAAGCTAAGTACTGAAATATTTCTGATATAGATATTTGGCAAAAGGCTTGATTATAGCCAGAAATTCTTAGTTTAATCCTGATTAAATTAATTTAAAATGAAATGTAGTCTTTTTTAATGATTATCACTGTTAAACAATTTGATCCCTATTTACCTCAAATAGTATTAGCCATCTGACATAGAAGTCACATAGGAATAGTGCTGAAAACTTCATCAAGTTTAGCAGTACATAAGATGAAGTAGTCTCTGCACCCTCTGCATTTGACTGCAGCTTTGACTAGACTCCCTTTTGGTGACTAGAGCTAGACAAGTTAAATTTTCACATGATGGCTTTGGATCCAAACTAAATGTATTCTGGAGGGTGTACTTAGAAAAGTCTTGCTTTATTGGACCCTGTGAAGTCCTAATGGCTTGAAGTAGCCCTTACATTCAGGAAGTCAGACTAGGAGTTCTTTACTGGTTCTATGAATAGACAGAAGCCATGACATTGGCTCTATTTACAAATGACCCACATGAAAGATTCTGCATGTGACTGCAGGGATAGAGAAAGGAGAAAGTGTAACAAATTTTCTGGAAGAACAGAAAATGTGAACCAATGACTCCTGCTGATGTAGACAAAAGCATCAGCACAATTATCTGGTCCTCTTTTCTGTTATCTGCACCTAAATCTCCTTAAGAGTCTTACCCTGTTCCTATATTTTATTTGATTTATTTCAAAGAGGAGTTAAATAGGCTTCAAAACCTCCTCTGTTCCATTCAGCTGAACACAAGATTTAATTACTGAAAAGGTTTGGGGTTTTTTTTGTCCTAAAAAAAGAAAAAGGAAAGAAGAAGGAAAAAAAAAAAAAAAAAAAAAGGAACAGTTTCAGGTGAAGTTGAAGCTTTCACAGTTACTCCCATTTCTTTAATGCAGGGTGTAACAAGGCCTTCAGTACCAACTCTCAAAGTACACTCCCTGCTGTGGCATTCTCACTGCCTCAAAATAACTCAGTGTGCAGTGCAGAGATACTAGTCTTTAATTAGAGACCAGAACAGTTTCAACATATGGGTCCAGATTCTATTCAAAGCAACTGTACTACAAGTGCACAATCCACATTTTGTTGAGTTCACCAGAAATATAACCTCCTGCCTTCAGTCTGGATATAATACAACTTGTCCTGAAATCGGTATAAATCACAATGGGGTGAATAATCAAGACTCAGTCTGTTAACTAGTGTAAAAGTAAGTGTTTATTGAAGTTTGTAAAAGCTCTTTTCTTCACACCTTGATAGCCGGGCTGTCAAAGCCGGGACCCAGGCCGTCAAAGCCGGGACCCAGGCCCAGTGGTTCCATTCTGTTTCTACAGGTTTTCTGAACAGCATGAGTAATTAAAATATCTGATACAATACAGAGGTTTCTGTGTATGTACAACCACTATAAATAAAGTCCATTTACAACCCCAAAAAAGAATCTGTGTAACTTTAGAACAAAGTAGTATGATGTAAACTTGAAATATGGTAGGACATTGGCTGCAGTAAGATCAAGGGTGGATCTGCTGAGAAGAGAGAGCTTTTCCTTCTGCAGGATGCATGTAAGGTCCAGGGACTGGGTTTGGACATACAGCTCTTCACTTCCTCCTTCCATCCCTACCTCCTCTCCCCAGCCTTCCATTGCAAATTAAAGTCTTTAAGGAAAAGAAAGCCATATTGCCTTTGCTTTGTTTGTCTCCCTGAAAGTGAAGTTGCAGATCTGTTATTTTATTTTAGGTCTGTCAGTCCCATCAATTGCCCTAGCTGCCTTGGCCAGGGCACAGTGAACTGACACACTCATGCTCTGAAAAGGCTGGAGGGCAAGTGACACACAGTGACCATCTGTCCAACAGTTATAAGGCAATTGGAAATGTAGCACATGTGAGGGTTTTATTTGATAAAGAAAAAGATGGTAAAGTCACTAAAAAAAGGATCTGTGTGTTTATATTCATTCTGACAGGTAAAGGTAAAGCAGCTTATGGCTTTGAAAATTCCTGACAGTCTTCATAAGGCAACTGTGAAGACATTAAAAGCTCCTTTAAACTGGGATGATAGCAGTAAATTAAGCTCTTTTCTTTGCTAGCACTGGCTGTTTTAAGAGAGTTATATATAAAAAAGCTGGTTCCCTGAGAAAAATAAGGATCTGTTCAGATAAACGAGATATTTCAGGGTGCTGTTAATATATGTCAGGAAATGAAGTGTGATGCAGACTGCATGGAGAGAAAAAGCTTTTCTCCTGGACAGCAACTGAAGTATCCAAATCTGTCAAGAATGCTACAATTAGTCACATAATACACGAGAGAGTTAACTGAGAAGAGAAGGCTAATGTATAAGTAAGACAAAAACACAAACTGCAATAGCAACTTGTAATAGAAATTTTGTTTATAACTTAAGAGATAACTTCAACATCATCTTGAAATTATTCACTTTATCTATGCTATTTTTTTCCTATGATAAGAGCTTCTATGCAATTAAAACAAGTCCATGCTTCTGAAAAGCCTTGTAAGGTAAACAAGGCAGATTTTCCTCGCTCATGATGATTATCCAGTGAATACACTTAAAGCATCTGAAATAAGAGCCTGCTTTTTTCAGCTGTTTTTGTATCTGTTCAGATACTCATCTGTTCCCTTGTGGTGAAAACACAAAATGTACAGTAATATGTAATGTCATCCTTTAGCCACAACAGTCATAGCTCATACCCAAATAAAGTGTTTCCTTCTGTAAATGAGACAGTAGTAATTTTCTATATCACACTTTGCTATTGGAATTGAATGGCCAACAGGTTTAAGCATCAAGTTTATTAACCCTTCCTATCCAAAACACACTGCAGGCAACACAGTACAGCTCTCCACACTGTGATCAGTACAACATCACTCAGCCCAGGACATTTCCAACACATCTATACTCAGTGTACTGAGCCTCCATTTGTCACTTGGTGCACAAATGACTAAGCAGTAGTTTGACTAGGAAGAAGACCTGACAAGATCAGAAGGAGACTTGGACTGAAAAGTTCACCCTTGTACCAAAAGGTCACTTCCTGTGTGTCCTGGTTTGAGTGATAATCCTAAGGGGAGTTTACATTTACTTTTAAGAAAATATCCAGTCGTTAATCTCAAGTGAGATCAATCTAGGTCATTTTGACAAGCTAAAGGAGCTCTGACATCAAACACTCCTGAAAGGTTTGCTCAAAATCAGAAAACTCCTACTAGATCTCTATAGGGCATATAGAAACATTAAACACTCCTCAAAAGGTAACATAGTCAGAGAAGTGCCCATGATACTGGGAGAGCCACTGCAGTGGGAAACATGCTCTTCAGGCACTTCTTCAAGGCACTAATGGACAAGAAACTATCTTAGAGATGGTCACATCAAGTGACAGAGGAAGCTTTTTGGGTGACATATGGTCAACACTACTGGATAGTCATGAAACCTACTTAGTTTCATGAATGTTTTGTAGTGCAGTGAGGTGGCATTTATGTGTTTTGCCACTATTACCTGTTGCAGTCTACCTGACAGTTAAACCAGTGGGGTGTATGGCAAGAAGGGAACAAAATCTAGCACAGCTAGTGTTGCCCAGGTTTTTCCTATTATTGCGAGTTAAGGAATTTGTGCTTGAAGCTCATATGCTTCCAGTTGTTTGAAGTTTTGCGTATTAAAGTTTAAATTTTAATGAATATAAGAAATGAAGCAATTTAACTGGAGGAGCTGTATTTGTTTTGATAATGTGAGATACTCTCTACACAGTGCAGAATGCTACTAGATCTTTAACTTAATGTGAGATTTTTTTCCATTATAGTAAAATAATGGAAATTTTAGGAGCGTATAATCTGCTTTCAAAGAACCCTTCAAGTCTTTATAAGTTTCTCTCAGCTGAACCTTTTATGGTTCACTCGTCATCAGTTTGTTCCTGCTGTGAGTGTTTACCATTCCTATAACTGAACTGCCATGCATGCCTGCGTACATCTATATAGACACACATAAACACACACCTGCCTCCTCAGATTTTATTAATGCAGCTGTGTGCAAGCACATAAAAAGCTATGACATGCACAGCATTTAGAAGCACTGTCAAATGTATTGGCTAATGAAGAGTGCAGCATATGGTATGTTAATTGTCTCACATAAGAGCTGAGATGAGCAAGCAATGAGGAAACAGATTCAAGTTGACAGTATTGTATTGGTTCTAGTACTGCAAAGGATATTGCTCTTAGCTGGGAATCATTGATAACCTGGAAATGGAAAATATGCTGCAGCAATCCTTATCTGGAGGCAGCACAGCCATGCAACACCTCAGTGTAATCACACATGGATCTTATCTCTTATTTAATTTTTAATTGACTAAGATATTTCTGGTCAGTTCCTAGAAGTGCAGAAGTAGATGTGCATAGATTAAAAGTACCAGTAATAGCTAGGAAAATAGCCTGCAGATGGGGTTTAGCTTCTCTCACTACTGAACAGATTAATCCATTTTCTTCTTCCAGCTGTGTGTTTTCCTCTTTTCTCCACTACTAATCTTCTCATCAAGCCCATAGAGGAACAGATCACTACTAATGACACTATAACCTCTACAATCTTCCCAATTATCTTTCAATTCTTATTGGCTTCACGTATAGAGAATAGCACTGTATAGCTAAATCAGAGAGGCTCATCAGCATACAAAGGAAAAGGTACATCTAAAGGCATCCAATTCAAAAGCTTTCTACTTCTAATTTAGACCTACTGAGAACATGGGTGAATCAACAGTGAAAACAATTTGGAAGCAAATTTTCAGCATGTTGGGACATTTTGCCTATCTATGCCACTTGCTGTAACTGGAGTTTAGCAGCTCTCACTCTCAGGACTAAAATATTATGACCAATTATTAAAGCAAGTGTTTTGCATTGGCATGTCAAATAGCGGATGTGCTTTTTGTAATTGCTTTGCCTAGTCAGTGGAATGTTGTCATCACTTATGCCTGCTGGTGCATAAATTTACAAACATCATGCAAATGCATCATTTGTAATAAAACTGACTAATGAACTTTAAAGGCCAATTATTTGTACATGTCTTCTGGCTCAGAGTAATCATGCATCATTCATATTTACACTTACATACTGGCTGTAGTGCAATTTTAATCACTTGTTAATCTATGGTTCATGATAAGCATCACAAGAAAAGTCAAATTGAAAATTATTTCCTCAGACTGTGAAGATCTGATACTTCCAAGACTGGAATAGAAAGCAAAATAGAACTTGGAAGTTTTTTTGAAAAAAACCCATACAATTCAAATGAAAGGCAGCTCCCAAAATCCCAGTGCCAAGGGGTAACCATTATACCATTTCCTGCAGGACTCTGGTGGGTGCCTGTATTCCTGTCCCCTGGGCAAGCTGCTTAAGGGATTCCTCCTATGGTGGATCTGCACCTGATCTATGCATCTGCATAAAAATGCAGACTATTTTGTTGATTTTGCTAACAGACTGACAACAGATCATTGTAAAAGGATTTTTGACAAACTCACTGGGCACTTGGTTTCTACAGTTTTTCCAAGAATCTGAATCTGGTATCTTTTTATTTAAAGATTTGCTTTCCTGATGTGGTTCCTAGAAAGAGGTTTCAGACAGGTAGATTGACACCCTGTTGGCCCACTTCTACACCTGTGTATTCTTTTCTGCATTACCTTTTCTTGCTTTCCTCAACCAATTCACCACTATCCTAGTTGTTGCAATAACAAAGGGTTCTGGTAAGATAATTAAATACGTAAAGCAATTATCATCAGGAACTAAAGGCTGTCTTCTGGCCAGACAAAGATGGCTCAGATTAAAAGCCAGTTCCCTGCTCTCACTGGTCTCAGAATGGGGGAAATCTGCCGGCCAGGATAGAATTACTGTCAATGATTTACCACCAGCAGAGGAACAGAGTGAACCCCCTAGGGGCTACTTCTGACTCTGTCATTGACCTTGGATTAGTCCCTTGACTTCTCTCTGCTTCATTTTACCTATTTCAATGCTTAAGGCTCTAGACTGTGGATTTAGAGGTTTAATTAAGCTTTGCAAAAATGTTTAAATCCCTCAATCTGAGGCTGTGAGGCTGTTCATTTTTCCTTTCTTTTCTAATGTCTCCTGCAGTGAAAATAACAAGTAAAAGATGTAAACTCTTAGAAACAAACGCCTAGAAGAAAGCTGCTATGCTGCTTTCTTCACTCAGCATTCACCTCCACTCTGCCAAAAATGAGAGTGCAGACCTACTCCTGCTGAGGATGCCATTTCTGCAGTGACTGGAATGGTGGTAAGAGCTTGTCACCTAGCTGATGCTGCATGTAGTGACACTGAAGCCCCTAGGAAATTCTTCGAGAGAACATTTTGTCTATGTCACCACTAAAAACTCTCATTAGAAAAATCATTGCTAAGAGTAAAATCCTTACATCTTTATACCCCTTTTTCAGTCTCCTAAGAGCTTGGTATTTCCACTGGGATCCAGGGAAGTACAAGAATCTGTCATATTGTCATAATAGAAAGAATTAAAGGAACCTGTTAGCTCTGGGAAGTGTTACGTCTTTCTGTATTTTTTTTCCTCTTTTACATACTAAAGAATATGATAAAATTTCACCTCAGGAAAGGAAGGAAGTTAGAGATGGGAGGGTAGTAAGGTATGGGAATAAATGTCTTAAGTTCATTAAGAATACTAGGACAATAAGTAGAGAACTGAGGTGAAAAAGCAATTGAGTCTTTTCAGAAAGCCCTAGGCAAGTGGAAAAAACTCTTCCTCAGTAATACACATAAGATCGAAGGAAACATTATTAAACCAGTTTTTATGTGATTCATTGGGAATTGAACTGTGTCAGTCTTTGCACAAACAAGCAACAAGGAGAGTTTTAGGAAGGTGGGTGTGGAGGTATATTGCACAGACAGATAGAGGCTCGGTCCTCTAAATTCAGTTGCACCTTCTGAGATGTTCCCTCTTCCAGTCCACTGAGTGATTCCTCTCTGTTTTCAAAACTCATTCCTCTCCTGTTTTATTCAATATCAATGCAAAGCAGCTCAAGGAGACTGAGTGACACTTCAAATTAAAATACCAGCAGTGCCTTGACAACCGACTGCCTTGTATTTCCTTACATCTAATCACAGCAGAACTGTCTTATAGTATACTGCTTATAGCTTCACAGTCCTGTGAAAATGCTGATGGAGATGGCCTGAGGCAAGAGAGAGGTTTGAGAAAGTAAGAACTGGAAACTTTTGAGAACTTTATTCATCTGTGACCTTATTTTCTACTGATCACTCCCAGTCACAGTTTTTGGTTCTTTCTGGGCATAAATTCAGTTTCCAAAGGGTAACAGTTCCTGCTGCAGCAGAAATTATCTCTGAAGATTGCTGGCTTTTCTGTATTTCCTTGGAAAGGTTAAACATCACTGCTCATATCCTTTCAAGGTCTTCCATCCAAATACTGCATAGCAGTTGAATCAACAAAGTCCAGAATAAAACACAATGCATAAACCAACTGCTATGTTTCACAAGGGCCAGGTGAATTTATTCCTCACCAGATCTTCCTATTTCTAGTAGTTACTTTGACTTTTTCTAGGAAGAGTTTTATTAAGTAAGAGGAATAACAGCTCACACCTAACAGCTCCCTTCCCTCAGATGTTTTCCCCATGAGCTTTCTCCAGATGAACAGCAGACTCTTAAAATCATCTGACCTTGTGGTTGTGTGTTAATCCACTCAGATGTGGTCTACACCAATGTTTAAAGGGACTCCAGAGAAGGATTGTTGATGTTAAAAAAAACCCAAACAAACAACAACATAATCCTCCATTATGGGTCCTACATGTGGCTAACAGATGATGCCTTGATTTAGTGAGCTGACCTGCTAGAAGTGGTCCCTGTAAGAGTGATGCTGTAGTAGGTACTCTGGCTGGACTTGACAGAAGGTTTTACCTCAAGAAATCACTTAAAAGGACATCAAATTACTACTGATATATTTTATGAGACCAAAAATAGTCCTTGAAAAGTTAGAAATTCTTCTTCATGAAGAAAACAAATTTATAAAACTCAAAAATAAGTGTCCTTTCTGGCTATCCGGAGGAGAGCTCCTTCTCTATGGTCTTTACTCATTATTAATTTCCAGTAGTTTCCAAAGTTGCAATAAACAATGCATTCCTTTCCTGATCCACAGGAATAGCATCTGTCACCTCTACAGTGTAGACATTGCTCCCTGCCTTTCACAGGACAGGTACTGCAGACAGGTACTGCAGACAGGTACAAGGACAGGGACATTCCTCGTTGCTGCAGGCTTTTCCCTGCTGAGTAGGTTCAGCTGCATTTGGTTACCCAAGTCCCTATTGCAGAGGTCTCACCTGGCCCACGATGCACACCCAGGCCATAGCAAGAAAGCAGCGTTCATGCCAGTTGCCCAACCACAGCCTTAGCACTGAACCAACAGATAGTAATAAATGTAAGCAGGTAAATATAAGTGATGCCATCCATCTCTAAACCACAATTACAATTTAATTTACTAAGGAAATATGCTGAGGAAAAAGCATATTGAAAACAAGCAATTCTTGCTCAGCAGTGGAGGTTAGTGTCTGCACAGCATCGCTTTGCTCTGCAGCGTCTCCCTGAGGAACATGACGGCACAGAGATGCTCCCAGCTCCTGAGCTCCTTTTCTAAACAGCACTTTTATTTTTCTGTCTCTTTTGCTGCCTTATTCAAAGGCATAACTTAAAGCAGCCCCTGTTCTGAAGGCAGAAGTAAAACCGATAGGAAAGGAACAATATTAACAATCCTCCCAGCTCTGCCAGGGATTTTCAGTGTGCCTCTTCCTTCACCTTCAGGGAATCCATGTTCTGGGGAAATAAACTCCATAATCCATGTCCTGAAGAGGTAACCTAAGCAAACCAAATCTCCAAAGGAAAGAATCAGAGAACAAACAACTAAATCTATCATATAATCAGTGTATAACATGCTCTAGTGAAGAACACTGTCTTCTTACTATTATTATTGATCTCAGCTTTATACAAACTGAATAATTTTTTCTTTATTTTTGGGGTTTTTTTTTTGTTTTTTCTTTTTTTAGATTCTTGCATTTCTAATATTTGCACTGGTTGTATGCTGTTTATGAACTAAGCTTTTTCTGTTACATATTTGAAGCCAGATTCTCATTCCTTACACAACACCCGACTTTCCACCAGGGATCCATTATGGTTTGGGGTAATCCTTTTCCCAAAACACAGCTATACCACAGCCTCCCAGTGGCAATAACAAGCCAAGGCAGCACACACACTACTTCCACTAACCACTGTCATTGCAACTCATAAACAACATAGTATTAACATTTCCTCCCTTACTATTTGAAAACACATCCTTTTCTTTAGTTCTATCAACAGAACTGAACATAAAGTTAAGTGCCAACAGCATGTCAGCAGCTGCTGCATTTAACATAAATGAGAATGATGCTTCTGATGTTACAGGTTTTTTTTACTTCAGGAAACAGTTTTTAAGTAATTTTTGGCATTCAGAAACAATATACAGACAGGAATGAACATAATATGTGCTTTATGCTTGCTTCATGTTAAAAGTAGCCATACTGTAAGGAAAGTTAGTTTGCTATTCCCCTCAGTAGTTTTCTTTTGAAGGTTCACTCATTTCAGTTTCTAAATAAAGGTATTTAAAAAAAAAAACAACCCAAACCTTTGTTGTTGTTCTTATGAAGGTACCATAGTGCAGATCAGCTTCCCAAAGGTGTGAATAGCTCGTCTGTTTTGTGGCTGTCAACGTTTTGGTTTTACACTTGGACATTCATTCATGGGAGCAGCTAAAAATATGTGTAACACTTTGTTTTACCTTTCCTTTTAAAAAAAGTAACACAAAGAGTAACAGTAGTGTACATTCCAATAGAAACCTTTATAAGCCTGTCATTTTCCTCTTAAGTAACAGCTTTCCAGTTTCTTTCTTGCACAAGTGGTTTTTTGATCAAAAGAGTTTATATCAGCCTTTCAATTAAAAATGTGGCACTTGGGTAATATACAAGCAACAGAGTGAATCAGTAAGTGCTTCTGCCAATTTTGTATAGAAATCAGAGCATATCAAGAAGGTACTCACTTAGAGTGAGCCACAGTGCTCTTGCCAGATATACTGCTTTAGACTTTAACGACTTCTAGGTGGAAGAATAGAATAAGAAAACAGCCCTTGTGTATTTTCTAAAGTATACAGTCTCAAAAATTGCTTGTGTTTATTTAGTAAGACTGGTAGAGGATGCTTTTTACCTGTGGCCTTCATAAGATGCACTGGGAGCATGTAAGGGATACCTACATACAGTGGAACTAAGTAGAAAACCAACTTCTTACTCAATCCAAACTTCCAAATGTGTTTGGGGTTTTTTTGGTTTTTTTGTTTGTTTGTTTGTTTGTGTTTTTGGTTTGGTTTGGTTTTTGGGGGTTTTTGTTTGTTTGGTTGGTTGTGGGGGTTTTTTTTGTTTGTTTTTTTTTTTTTTTTTCATTTAGAGGTTCTTTTTTAGACTGGACAAAAGCCCAGTACTGTACATTGTTTCCTTAAAGGAGGAGCTCCCAGACTGGCAAATATTCCTATGAGTAATGTATTTTCTGGGACACAGGAGCCCAGCTTCAAATTTCCCTTTGGATTCAGCAATCTTGTTCTTAAATATCTTAGAAACACTCTTTATACTGGTTATTCATATTCAGGAGTCTCACTTACTAAAATTTCATCCAGAAATACTATCCCAGACCTGGCACACCTCTCTTCATGACTTGCATCACTATTGCTATGTTCTTCAGGAGAGTTTCAATGTCAGTGAATTATTTATTAATAAAATTGGTTTAAAAAAAGCTGCTGGCAAATCTGCCAGTCCAGTCGTACACACTCAGTCATGAATGAATAACTCTTGTTCAAGATCATCCAGGCTCAGGAAAACCTTTTTTTCCACCCAGGGACATGCCAATGCAGTACAGCCCTTCTCCCAGCTGGCAAGCTGATTCTAGTTCTCAGCTGGCCAGGCTGCACGTGGGCCCTGCAGTTTTCTTACCTAAATCGTAAGCTTCTGCTTCTTGCCCTGCATTTCAACATCTCTTGTCAGGAAAGCATATGTCCTTTAACTCCATAGCTGGGTCAGTTGTGATCTGTTCTTTGACAAGCAGTCCAGATTTGAAAAACTTCAAGCTCTAGGTTGTGGGTTTTTTAATGGACTATTAGTATTTGTATCACAGAGGAGCTCAAAAGCTTGGAGATGGATTTCTTGGCTTTCTTCTTATATATACAATTTTTAAAAAAGAAATCAGAAAATTAAGGCTTTAGGAAACTTTATTCAGTTATACATTAAAAGCTATTTATAAAGCAAAGCTGTCCAGCAGTCAGGAAATTCCACCTCACAGATCACATTTCCCTTGCTCAGAGTTGCTCTGCAGAGCCAGCAAGGAAGTTCTGACTAAGTTGGCCCAGGTTTCAGGTAAGTAAGGAGTGTAAAAGCAGATGGGTGTGGTGAGAGAGAACAGAGCTGGTGGCCTCAGAAATCCTGCACTGACCATGGACTACATCACATCACATATGTGCTTGCTCTCCATTCAACAGTTTCTAGTTAACAGCAATTGCACAAGGTCACAGCTGGACTTTTTACAGGGATGGGATAAAAAAAAAAAAAAAAAAAAAAAAGAAAGAAAGACATCATCCTGTTGATTTTCACATGATTCTGATCATATAGGAGGACTGGTAGAAGGTTTATATCTCTCCACTCCCTTAAAAGTTCCATCTTTAAATTACTATTTTAGAAAGTTTGTTTAGGTTCTCTCCTCAAGGTGTGACAAGACAGTAAATTTCCACTCTAAAAGGTTTATAGTACTTGAAGTTCAGTGGTGTACTGTGCAAACCTTTGCTGTGTATAACCAACTCACAGAAAGAAACTCTTTTGCTTTGGAAAATTCTGCATCTTTGTAGGACGAATATTATCAGGACTTAGTAAAAGGCACTGGATTTAAAAAAAAATAAAAAAGAGTTGTGAGAGAATGTTGAATGCTAGCAAAATACATGCAACCTGCAGTGTTAAGAAATCAGTTAATTTAAATTTTAATTTTCTGTATGTAGGCAATCATATAAGAGTGACTATCACAGCCTTTAAGATCAATACTGAGTGAAATGAGGCACTAGTTATGGTACTTGGACATGGCACTTTGCTTATGTCCCCACTCCAATCACAGAACTGGCAATATCTGAGCTGGCTTAATCTTAGCTTTTGTGTTTAGTCATGATCTAGCTGGAGTAGCATGTACCTCTCTGTTGACTAATGTTTCATCTTTCTCTGACAGGCTTTGCAATAGTGACTGTAACAGGTAGCAAAGCTCCATAAGTTGCAGGTAGTCTTATGTCCTTGATATATCCCAGCTAATCTGATAAAACATTTAACTATCAAGCACAGGAACAGCAGCAGGAGATGATGAGTCCTATTGGTATAGTATCATCACAAAGTCATAAGGGATGAAAGGCTAAAAGAGTGTAGAAAATCATGGAGAAAATCAACAGACTTAAAGAGTTTACTAGAAAAATACAAGTGGTTACTCAAGCATAGCTCCTGGAGGGTAAAAGAAGCAGTGTGATACAAAAAGCTGTATTTCAGAGGAAAGGAAGGAAGGAAGGAAGGAAGGAAGGAAGGAAGGAAGGAAGGAAGGAAGGAAGGAAGGAAGGAAGGAAGGA
>JANIJG010017805.1:47028-57785 GCA_024611175.1 Megaceryle torquata | reverse complement strand
GAAAGAAAGAAAGAAAGAAAGAAAGAAAGAAAGAAAGAAAGAAAGAAAGAAAGAAAGAAAGAAAAGAAAGAAAGAGGTGGAAAAAAGTGGAGGGGAGGGAGGAAAGAGAAAGAAAATGAGAAAGGAAAAGAGAGAGAAAGGAAGAGAGAGAAAAAGTAAAAAAAACAAGGAAGCAAATAAATCAAACATGCACATTTGAAAGGAACAATTATCTGATAAGTATACAAAAGGAAAAGGCATTTCTGAGCCTCTCCCTTTTATGATTTTTTTGTTTTCCAAAGTTCATTCTTAGTCTTCCGTTCTTATTTAAGCTCAGATGTTGCACAATTACATCTTAGGCAGCTACTCAAAAGTCTACCCAATATATAATAAGAACCCAAAAAACAATGGCTAATAAAAGTGAAGTCGGATTCAACTGGCCAAATTCAATTTGGTTACATCAGTGTAATATTTTGCATTTAAGCTAACATAGCTAAGTAATAATTGGCTCAGTACTTTTGAAAGTCCTTTGGGATATGTTCTTAAAACAGAAAATTAATTGTATGTGAGGGCTTAGGTAGAAGTTAACTCATTAGAAAAGAAAAACACAAAGGCCCCGAACCTGCTGTCCTACAGGCCAGGACATCCACCTGCAGAAAGACCAATTAAAGTTATTGCATCAACATGCAAATATAGGAATCAGCTCAGGCAGGTGAGATGCTGGAGGGACAAAATCCTTAAACACTGTGTATAGGTTACTATCATTTGTTATCTGTAAGCTGAGTCACACACTTCAACTTTCATGGACAGAAATAAAACTGTTTTGCCTCCAGTTCATCATTTCTGAAAAACGGTTTGTTTTGTACATTCATATTATCAAACACACACAGTCAGTCCTGTTTGCAGAAGACTAGGACCTCTCCTGTGCGGACCTCTCCTGTGAAGTAGCTCCTTCTACTAATCATTTATCTGAGGGGAAGAAGAGATCTCATACACAATGTACAGATGAGATTGTGTTTCGTCATCTCTGTATCACTTGTAATCAAGCTTCCAGTCCTTCCTGTTTTGAAGACAATAATTTGATGCAGCTGTGCTGCTGGCACAACAGCCAGATGTAAATCTGAGTTTGTCTGGTTACTTTGGTCCTTAGCTATAACTGAATTGCAATTTTCATTTCCAGACCAATGCTGGCTTTTATGTAAGCAGTTCTGATGAAGGCTAGATTACTTGGCTTTTCAGAGATTTCTAGGCTATTCAGAAGAAAAAACTCTTAGAATTTCCAGTTGCTGTCCCTCTTTCCTCACTGAACAGGAGCTTTCTCCTCTGCAAGATTAATAAGGAAATTTTGGTATGGATGTCAAAACCAAAATATTATTGTCAAATATTTGCTATGCAAAAGATATGTAGCAGACTGCATGTGGCATACAACATTAGTCTAGATTATTATTACAAATTCATTGAAGGAAACAAAGCACACAGAACTGTATTTGCATGTCAGTCTGGACTTGTTATGAACCTAATAAGATATCAGTGACCATAATCAGAGATGACAAGAGGTGAGGGAACTAACACACTCCTTTAGAGTGCAGCCCTAGTAAGAGAAGCTCCAGACAACCCCTTCACTCCTCCTTCCCTGTGCCAGTACCTCATATTGTAAAGAACTGAAAAAGGCACTGGCTAAGTGACAGAGAAAAGGGGTAACTTTAAATAGGATCCTAGGAGAAGTCAAAGAAATGTGTTTTCTGGCTCCTGAAACTTAACTCTCATTCCTGCAGCACGTTTTCTGACTTTGTTATCATAAAGAAAATCCCTCTCTGAATGTGAGTATACAGTTTTAAAATCCATCCTAGGTATACTCAGGTTATTTAAGTCTCTAGGTATGCTTTCAATGCTGGAAGTTTCTTTAAAGCTTTTAGGCCAACAATCAGATCAAAAATGTTCAAACACAGCTATCCCTGATTTTTTTTTAAGAGCTTGCTCTAGTACCTGGGGTTAAAGCAGAAAGCCACAAAAATGCTTGCTCAGCAATAAAATAAATTTAAAATTTGTTTTCTCTTCCCTGTGCTGAAATCCCTCACTTCAACCAGTCATTCCCCTGATATTCACTGATGTCAGTACAGGTTAGGTTCTTCAGGAGCTTCCATAGCTGAGTCAGAATAAGGGCCCACAACACTTCACCTTGGTCTTACCAGGTTTTAGCACCCAAGCTTCTTGGCACTTGACGCTGAGGTGAGAAAGCAAATTCTCACTCAGATTTCCAAGGGACAAACTACACTCAGAGATCTGGCCCAAGTGTTTTAAGAAGACAGTTCCCTGCCAGTGCCCAGTGAACCAGTTCCCAACTGTCATGACATGGGATACTGTCACTTTTCTTGCAAATGATCAGGGCCTCCACTTTTAAATCGTTGTGTGCCTTTTTAGCTGGAGTGGCAGGGGAAATTGGCCTTCCTTTTTCTTGCTTTAATTTTTTGTGGTTTCAATTTATTTTTTTTTATTATAGATATTGTGCAATGTTGGACAATAGCTTCCTAGCTATGTCACTGTTCTTGCCAGTTAACATTATTAAGGCTGCTGCTAATTTCTTCCCTCTGTCACACATTCCTGCCTCTTTCCAAGGTGACGTGGGGGTGGAGGTTTTCCCTGAGGAACAGGAGCTGGTGTGATGCAGAGCTGCAGGAACCACCTTAGCACTGCACTGGAGTATTTCAGTGGGGAATATTCATATCAAACAGATGCTTCACAGTCAACTACGTGCCTCTAGAACATCTCCAGAGAAAGCAAAAATATACTTGTGGATCAATTCAGCTCCCACTGAGTTTGATAGAATGTTTTCCATTGATTTCTAATCAGATCTGGATGACAAACATTTCTGCACAGAAGGCTTATTTCTAGCCTGTGGGGAAGAGAAACTAGTATGTGGTTTCTCCTTTTTACATAGTGCTATTCCTCCAAATCTTAACAACAAATAATGTGGCCTGTGTAGCAAAGGAGACCAACTGGTACATAGACATTAACATTGTCCATCAGCTTCTCAGCCCCGTGAGTGTAACTATTCAGTATTATAACATTAAATATACATTTGAAATACTTCTTTTGAAGTTGCAATTACTTTCTTTCATGAACTGTTTCTAATTATTGTACTTCAAGTGACAAATTAAATGTCATTTGAAGCAATTATACCAAATACTAAAAAAAAAAAAAAATTAAACATAGGTATGTCAATTAATATAATTAAGTCAAAAGTTACATTTCACAGCTGATTCAGCTTTTCTATTACAGCCTTGAAATTGCTCATGAGTTGAAAGCAACATTTGAACAAATCTGTAGCAAACCTGAACACTAAAGAACTTACTCTTTTTTATGCATGTGTTAGACAAGTTGGGAAAAACAGGAGTGATCCTACATGAATACAAAGGAATAATATAGAATTTTTTTCATAAGCTATTTTTTCCCCATTTAACATAAATAATTTTGTTTGTCAAAGATCTATAAAGGAACTCATTTTCCCAAGCCTCCACTCTTGCTTCACAGAAAAAGTAAACAAATATATTCTAAGGGGATTTCTATGTTAGTTTTGGTTTCACAATGGATATAATGATGACATTCAAGTAAGGCAACAGCATGATAACTTGCTCCTTTCTAAATAGTCCCTAAAATACTGCTACCCTTTCTTGAACCACTTGATTAGTGAGAATCTGGGGTCAGTAGTCTTCCCTTCCTTACAAAGAAAAACGGGTCATGAAGTCTGATATCTTTGGTGTGCAAAGTTCCTCACTTCTGAACATAGGCAGGGGGGTACACTTTCTTTGCGTAATGATCTGAGTGTCCTTAATGTACTTCAGTGTGCTTCTCTATCTTGTATTTACACTTCTCAAACTTGCTTTCTTGACTGTCACAGAAACCACCTGGTCCACTTGGTTAAGCATTTGCTCAAACTTGCTATATTCTGGTGTATTGGTTGACATCACCCAAAAGAGTTACATGATCTTTACTGAATGCAAGAGGGATGATCAATCCAGTCTTTAGCACATAACAGTCCCCAAAACATTTTTGCACATCTGTGTTCAATGACACTCATAGAAAGCAGCCAGTGTTACCCAGGGGATACCTATATCTGACAAGTGGTGCAAAGCTGTATGGGTAAAGTCATGATACTGCACAGAGACACATAAGATGCCAGCAGGGAAATGCAAGGTAGCAGATATCCCCCCTCAGTCACTTGAGGAACAATATTTCAATCAGTTCCCCAAAAACAACACTGTAAGACATTGCTTCCTCAAGTAATTTTCTTTCAGTATTTCTTCTTTTTTTTTTTTTTTTTGCAGAATTGTCAATTAACAAGATAAAACTAACAATAGTGTCACCAGGTGTAATCATGTAAGCCTTTCAAACCTCCCATGATTTCTACGGTTTTCTTACACTGTAATAATGCATTCTTGGTCCAAAAAGAAGATCTACAACTCTGAGAAAAAAGTGCTGCATGTTGACAAAGTTAAGGGCAGAGAACATGAGCCACAGATAGAATCTAGAATTCTAGAAAGGTGCTGAAATTACAGCACAAGAGACAGGTGGTACTCATTTATTTGCAGATCAACTTCCATGTGTTTTGTCTTCTGTCCTTGCTGGTTAGTTTCCATAATCAAAAATAAAAATAATCTAAAAGGAATGTAAATTTTGGTCTTGCTTTCATAGGAAAACATTTCTCTCTCATGTATTTTTACAGGATGAGTAACAATGTTTGACCTATGGCTTGTACCCCAATATGGGATGCAGGTGCTGAGATACAATAATAATGATGGCCATGGTGTAGATACACCTATAGATAAATACTCACAATGGGGAAGTCAGAGACAAAATAAATGTTTCAGAAAACTAGCAGTGAAAGAAGCTGTGAAAGACCAAGGATTAATTACTGTGACATACTATACATTCATTGAGAGCCAGTTTCACACTGCCACGGTGGTGAACAGCTTAAA
This sequence comes from Megaceryle torquata, assembly GCA_024611175.1. Classification (NCBI taxonomy): domain Eukaryota; kingdom Metazoa; phylum Chordata; class Aves; order Coraciiformes; family Cerylidae; genus Megaceryle; species Megaceryle torquata. The sequence continues at coordinate 52,830 of JANIJG010017805.1, read as the reverse complement.
AAAATAAACATAAGGACATTTTAAATATGCATGTAAAATAAGATTCATCTAGATGTAAAATGAGAGATCGATGAACTTTTTAATTGATAATGAAGAAATGTGCATGCATTTGGCTTTTCCGGAAAGCTGACTGTACCTCTAGTTGATTTTGAACGGTGGAAAGGAGGGAGGACAAAAGATCCTTCTTCAAACAGTCTGTTCAATGAATAATGCTAATACTTAGTGACTCCAGTATATGCTGAATAACACTTTTCAAGATGAGGGACTCATACTAAAAAAAGTGGAATGTGACACCTATGTTTATTTTCTTAAAATGCTAAAAGTAACTAAATGTCAAAAAGAGAAAAAAGAGCCACGTTATAAGCAGAAAAAAAAAAATTGAAACCTTGGAAAAACACCTCTGAAAACACAAAGGTATTGACATGCAAATTAGCATACTTTCATTAACAGGCAACTAGGATAAAGATTTTATAATTAGTCTCTTGAGACTAATAGGATGTTCAGCTATCACTTGGACCCATATTTCTCCTATGATTTGTCACTGCTACTTAGAATAAAAAAATCCCCAAGAATCCAAAAAAAATAAGACCTCTGAAAGCAAGCTTCCAAACTAGGAATGTCACAAAATTTGTTTAAAAGGTATGTATTCATTAAAAATTAGGCAGCAAAAAAAGGGCAGAATTTTAAAAGGTGTTTTGACATGCTGTTGCTCTGAAACACTTTGCACCAGTCCTGTAAATGGTTGCTTTACTTCAGTAAGAAAATAAGAAAATATTTGGAAGGCTCTTTGGAGATTCTGTGAATTTTGGGCCAGATCTTCATTTGGACTGATAATACCCAAGTGAAGACAAGTAATGAAATCAGCAGCAGAAAAGCATTGGCATTCATGATACTGCACTCATCACTTGACAGTCTAGGGAGACTTCAAATGATTCTCTGTTTATGATGAAATGTATTTTTATTATCATGCCATTGTTTCAGCTCCAGCTGAATGGCAAATGGTGTGTTTAGAATTTATATATATAATTTTAGTGTATTTTTTAATTGACAGTACACTGATTTGGTTGATAGAAACTTGAGAAAATAGCTCATCTCTGACAAAGAATAGCCAGAAAGCTGGGTTGTAACATTTCTGAATTATACACTCAGTTCCTCTAATAGTAGGCACAATAAAATTAAATTTAAATAAGGTAAATAGATAGATCAGCCTCCCCACTCCATATTTTTTTTTTCCATAATTTAAGAGTACTAGAACATGTTTTGTCATTCACAGTCATTTTCATCTCTTTGCCAGACATTAGAATAAGGCTTCCATTATCCCGATCCCCTAATATTCAAAGTAGGCAAGGGTTTCAGGGAAATATGATCACATAATAGGAAGTTCTTCACAGATGTGATATCAGAAAGGTTTATCAAGCCAAGCTGAAGGAAGATGGATCAAGCAACCTAACTTTCTTTCTCTTGTTAGGCAAAACATTTGCATTTAAGTATTACTCAGGTGATTTTTTATTCACCAGGGCTCTACTGCTACACCAATCTCACTCTACATTACTCTGCCAGGGCAAAAGCAGCCTTGTGGCTAGTAAAACTTTGCAGAACAGGATAAAAACACATTACTTGTCCTTGACCTCCCCCACTATTTTTGCTTCCTAACCAGGTAGGTGTGAATTGAATTATGATGTTGATTGAAATTAGCTATAATATCTGACAACATTTGTCCATCTACAGACAGATTCTCATTCTCATAATATATATTGAGGTATTTTATCAAGTCAGAACATTGTTTCTCCTTGTTGAAAACTCAATGGACTGAGTTTCATTGCCTCATCTTTTGTCTGGTTTTAATGATGCATGTTAATTATAGATTAGTTTATAACATTTAATTAAACCTAGAAATAGTCCTACATCACAGAACAAACTTGTCTCTATCTGGGAGATAGGGATCTAAAATGTAGATAGCACAAGGAACTTGCCTATGAAATTGGAGCACACTATTATGATTTCCAAATGCATTTTCATGCCAAATTCAATTCTCAATCACACCTACATGAATGGAATAAATTATTAAAATATAAACCTCAGGAAAATATTTCACAAATAATACCTTTAGTTTTGTAAAACATTTTATTGGATAAGTCAAGTGCCCCATGCAAAATATACTATTACCTAAATAAATTCCTTAATAAGAAGATTGTCTAGTGTATTTCATGGAAATGCTCTACAAGTTGATTAACCATGAAAAAAAAGTTTAGCCTTCTCTCCCTCAGACACCTTATTTATAAAACACATCAAACGTGGCACACATACAGACACCAGTACAAAGTTAAGGTTCCTTACTTAATTAGAGCTTTCTGGCTGCTACTTGCTTGAGGTTAAGTGTAATCATGATACTAAAATGCTTCCTCATGGTGCTGTTAGTGAAGTGAACATACACATTTCTTCTTCAAAAAATTATTTTGGTAATGTTTACCAAGTCTTTATGCAACTCATACATCTGGCCAAGTGCAAGATTTTTCCAGTGTCCTTATTGCTCTTGTCCAGCTTGATTGTGTGAGTAAATCAGTGATATTTTACCCTAGGTCCATAACTGCCTGGACAATACTATTTTGTGTGGAATTGCAATGACTGAGGTAGAAGGAGGGGGATATAATGAAATTCTGATGGACCATTATCTATGGCAATAGTAATGATTACTTGGACAAAGCAAAAGCATTAGAAATAGTAGTTTTTCACTGGACATGTTTTAATTGCAAAGTGCCTTTTCATCCTTATAGTTAACCAAACTGATTTAATATGGGGAAATTTCATAATAAAAGAGCCAAAAAGGTATGTAAATGTGAAAGTCTTATCTCCTGTCAACCTTAAACAATAATCTATTATCTGTGTTGCTCTGAAATTCTGATTTATTCCAGTTCTCTTCATCCCGATGAATTTTTCAGATACTGATTTGACTATGACTGCACGCAATTAAAACAAATTATTTCCCAAGAGCCTATGAAGCTATTTACCATTTTACCTCAATAACTAGCTGCCACAATTCACCAGTTCAGAGCCTTGCAATTTTTTCATTTGTTAAATGCATTGAAACAATTATTTTTGTTTCAGTTGTCAGCTGTGAAGCTAATATATATTTCCTTCTTCCTTGATATTGTGCATTTGTTCTGTTATGTGTTAAATGGCAACTGCCATTCTATATTAAAATCCTTTTCTTCTTTGGCCTTTAAAGTATACTTTTCCACACAGACTCGACAACAATTTTCCAAACAGTCTTCCATAATAATAAAGACAAGCAAACAAACACTGAGAGTGATTTGAACTGATAGGACATAAGAAAAGTAAGATGTGAGTATAAAGAAAATAAGAAAACAGGTATAAGTTCAAGACAGAGCAACAGTTCATGGGCACTTAACCCAAAGCAACTAGACCTTTGCTTCTAAGAGCCCTGAAGTATGTATCAGCCTTAGGAAAGATGAGGTGAGACTCAGACTTTCAAAATAATCACCTAATCTGAGTTTAAATGTTAGTTATCTCAGAAGCAGTCTTTCTAAGCTTTCTGCTTACTAGTAAAGGTGGATGCCTTTGGAAGTCTTCAAAGGGTGTCTTTTTTAAAAGCAGTAGACAGAGTTGTTCATGTTCGAAGGTCTCAAAGTCAAGAAACCTTGGTATAGCCATGAATCATTTCAAAGATCCTATACCATAAGTACCACAAAGCTCAGAATTTCCCAGCAGGAACCTCTGCCTGATAGGATTCAGACTACTAAATTCTCTTATCATCTTATGATGCTGTAATTTAAACTGTAAGTTCAAAGATTCGGAAGAAGGAAGTGGACAGGTGAGTCTGCCTGCCTCAGATGGATTATAGGATATTTAGACAGCAATTCCAATCAAATGGAGGAAATATTTAAATTCAGTTTGGAGAGGAATGGGTATAGATATCCATGGAGAATGAATAGGTATATTACTATACACAGATGTGGAGTGGGAAAGGGATGAATTAGGAAACTACAGTAGTCATAACTGAGTCAAGAGGAAGAATAATGGGAAAACAAATATGTTAATGCATAAATCTAAGGAGTAGGAAAGGTAACAGAAAGAACTATAAGCTTTAGAACACCTCTAAAGCTATGATATACATGGCACCAAGAACTGATGATACTGGAACTGCTACAGGAAAGTATAGCTTGTTTAATAACCATAGATAGATTAAAAGGGAGGAAACAAGGAAACATTATGTCATCTAATTAAGATTATATGTAGTAATCATGAAGTTCAAAAAGAAACAAGAATCAAACTTTCTGAAAACCTTTTTGTAAAGACAAATGGTTGAACGAGGAGAGTTATCAAGGTAAATGTCAATTGTGGATTACCTAATCAAAAAACTTTTCTTTTTTCAAGCAGCTCTGGAAATCATATTAAGGGTAGTAGCTGGAAGTAATGGGAAGATATGTCAACACTGGTCTATAGGAAAGGTAGTATAGGATAATTAAACCATCCTTCAAACTCTTAGGAAAACAAAACAAAACAAAACAAACCCAAACAAAGGAAAAACCAACCAAACAAACAAAAATGTCCCAAACTAAACAAGAGGTAAATCATGTTTCTAAGTTGTAATATCTTAACAGCAAAACACTGAAAAATGTGGAGGAAAGTTTTGATACTCTTCTCCTTATGCAGAAATGAATAGAGGTGCTGGCCTTTAGGTCAAGGAGGACTAGCAACTGCCCTAGTGCATGTTAGGCTGCATTCCCATTTAATATATGTCTCAAGCTAGGAGCAGTCTACATTATTCTTGCTTATGTGTGCATGGTTCTCAAACTGTATTGAAATGAAAATACTGAATTTCAGCTTCTGTCTCTGGATAGGTTGCATCTCAAAAGCATCTGTAGATATCAAAGGTAAATAATGCAGCAGATAACAGTCAATCGATAGTTCCATTAAAGTAATTGCTGTTTTTTAACAGGAAACCTTTTGTGGTATTTTTATACTCTGTGTGGCCCCCTCTTAGAAAGGAAGTATATGTATGTATATGTATGTTTGTATATGCAATTTCAGTTCCAGAATTTTATTCAGGGAAAAGGATGCCTGCAGAATGTGACTATTTCAAATGTTTAGGTCTTAACACTAAAATTATCCTGCCACCTTTATGGTTCACCTCTCAGGGGCACTCATGAGTCTGCAGAGTTTTTTTTTCAGAGTCTGCAAAAGCCTAAATACAGGCTTGTGATGAGATGATTGATTAGCTAGAAAGTGAGGAAAAATAGTTTTGCTGAAATTTATCATGAGAAAAAAATTAATTTTGTTCTTAGGAAAATTAAGTGTTTAATTAATTAAATTTAATGATACATTATAAAAACCTAATGAACATCAGGACTTGTAGGTAGGGCTTCTTAATAAGGCAATGTGAAAATTAGTGCACCACGTGAGATCAGACTATTGCTGTACAATGGTGAACTGCACCAAAATAAACATTATCTTTCAAGGAGAAGATAAGGAAAGGAATGTCCCAGAAGACTGGTGAAAGGCAAGCAATATACCTGTCCTTTAAATAGTGATCATGGTAGGCCTCAGGATTACACACTTTTGTAATTTAAAACCCTTGAGTATTTTGAAACAGTTTGCTGGAAACTATTGGCAAGTCACCTAGAACTCTGTAAAGTGATTACAGTAGCTGATGTAGATTTAGCAACAGCAGATCATACAAGCAGATAACGTAGAAAAAAAAAAAAAAAGGAAAGAAAAAAAGAAAAAAAAAAAAGGCCTAACTGAAAAGAAGGGAGGCAGAGGTGGGTTGAAAAAGGGTGG
>JANIJG010017805.1:35312-47018 GCA_024611175.1 Megaceryle torquata | reverse complement strand
TACACCAGATCAGACAAGAAACAAAGTTGGAAAAAAAAAAAAAAAGGCAACAAAAAAGAAAAAAAAAAAAATGGCCTATCTGATATGAGGGGAGGCTGTGGTGGGTTGACACTGGATGGACACCCGGTGCCCACCAAAGCCATGCTATCACTATTCTCAGCAGGACAGAGAAAATTAAATAAAAGGCTCATGGGTTGAGATAAGGGCAGGGAGACATCATTCAGCAATTACCATCACAGGCAAAACAGACTCATACTGGGGAAATTAACAGTATATTACCAAGCAATATATGAATATATTACTTTACTCCCAACCACTCTACCTCCTCCCCCTACAGCAGCACAGGGGGATGGGAATGGGTGTTGTGTTCAGTTCACATTGTTTCTGCCACTCCTTTCTCCTCAGAGGGAGGACTCTTCCTGCTCTTCCTGTGCTCCATTGTGGGATCCCTCTCATGGGAGACAGTCCTCAATTAACTTCTCCAACATGAGTCCTTCTCACAGCCTGCAGTTCTCCGTAAACTGCTCCAGTGTGTGTCCACCACAGGGTGACATGTCCTGACAGAAAACCTGCTCCAGCATGGGATCCTCTGTCTCTGTGTCCATAGGTCCTGGCAGGATCCTGCTCCAGTGCATGTTTCCTACAGGGTCACATACTCCATTAGAAATCCACCTGCTCTTACATGGAGCACTCCATGGGCTGCAGGTGGATATCTGCTCCACTGTTAATCTCTATCAGCTGCATGGAGACAGCCTGCCTCACCATGGCCTTCACAACAGGCTGCAAGAGAATGTCTGCTCTGGTATCTGCCACACCTCCTCCCCCTTCTTCACTAACCTTGGTGTTGCACAGTTGTTTCTCTTGCATATTCTCCCTCCTCCCTCTTCTGGCTACTGTTTCACTGAAGGGTTTTTTCCCTCCTTCTAACATATGTTATCACAGAGGCACTACCTTGCTAGCAGTGGGTCTGTCTGGGAGCAAGCTGGCATTGGCTCTATTGGACACGGGGGAATCTTGTAGCAGATTCTGATAGAAGGCATCACTGTAGCCCCCAGTTTGCCACACAAACCAAATACAAAGACATGCATGGGATATATCTCAATTTAAGAAGGCTTTTAACATGTGTCTGCCCCATAAGCAAGCTGAAGAATTATGTTCTACACTAATCCCTATCAAGTGCATTATACGTGACTATAAAATAGCTTGGGATGGTGTGTGTGTGATGGGAAGGTCACTGGTTAATTTATTGTACACCTGTTCTAGTCAATGGTATCAGCTAGATTGCTGTCTGACTCTTTCTTTTAGAAAAAGGGTTCACATATAAAATTCAAGTATGACACCCCTTAAAAAAAAAAGAAAAAAGCATCAGGTGGAAGGGCAAAAATATTCAGAAGACAAAAATTTGCAATTACCTTAACAAATAGCAATTTGAAATTCAATTAAGACAAGTACAAATACTTACAAATCTGTACTGCTAGCTGTGTAGCAGAAGGATCTGAAGTTTGTAACAACTCACAAACTAAAGACAACATAATGTCATTGTAAAAATGGTGAGTCTCCTTGAATGCATTAAGAGAAATACTGAATGTCAGATATAAGAGTAGTGTTCTATTTGATGCAGACATTGATGCTAGGGATGCAATCACTGAAATAGCTCATCAAGCACTGGGCTTTCATAAATGCATGGAAATACAGTGTAGAGTTCTCTGTAAGAATACTAGCAAACGAAAGCTTAGAAAACATGACACAGAGAGCAAGGCTTCTGGGAAGGGGAACTGACTCTGAAGAGAAGCCTGATGTGCAACATGGCAGGAAAGACGTCAGTCATAAAGGAGGCTGGCAAGTGGATAGTGATCTCTTATTTCACATGGTCCTAGGGGAAAGGTTGAGGAGATAAATTCAGCAGAGAAAATGAAGGAAGTATACTGATGGAAAAAAAAATCTGTTTCTTGGTAATTGAAAGGGAGGCCCAGGTAACCAAGGGTGTCTATAAATTCTCCATCACTGGAGACAGACTTCTGTTAAAAACTGTGTTTTGTCCCCTCTATGTCATTATGCCCCGGTGTGAGACATTGAACTAGGTGATTGTACTTTTTTTTTTTCTTACATATATATATATATTTACATACATCTAATCAGATATGCATGTGAAGCACACTACACTGCAAGGCCTTCAGTCTTTTACCACTTCAGCTGTGAACCCAGATCAAGGTCTCTAATGTTCCTGTCTCTTTGTGCTTTTGATTCTCCTCCCCTCCACTTCAGCAGAAGATGGGGAGTTGTTCATCACCTGCTTTCTATCCTTGCTGGATGTCTTGGAATCCCCAGTTTGGAAGGAGCCTTTCAGCCTGAATCTCTATGATTCTTGTTACATGTCTGCTTTGAAACCAAATTAACAAGAACTGTCCAATCATCTCAATGAATGATTCAGCATGTCCCATAGTACACATTCACCTTTATGCTACTGTATGTGCTCATGTGGTCATAACAGTGTACTTTGCATAATTTTGCCTCAGAAGAAAGAGTGTTGCATATGGAGTTATCAATATTTCCTGCTAGAAGATAAAAGTTTCCTCAGGATATTTTCTATTCAAGCTGTGACCCTCATTAGTCTTTATGATCTTACATTTCCTTCTATGAAATAAAAAAAAAAGCATGGCCTAATTGAAACTACTGTGTCAAGCACATCCAGTGTCAGTGGTCTGTGAAAGCCTGAATGTCCTTGAGTCACATTTGCAGACATGTTGTCTGCTAGGTATTTACACTCCTGCACTAGCATGAATAAATGGACTGTGGCTGCAGATTTGTAATGCTGCTTCTTTTATTTTTTTAATTTACGCCTTATACTTCTGCAGAAGCACTTTCCTTTAGTCTTACTGTCATTAAGGTTATATATCACAGGGTGATATATATGTGTGTGCATTTGTCCAGCTTTTCTTGCCTTGCTGTTATTTCAGTTTATTAATAATTGAGGATTTTCAAACTGCTTCGTACTGGATAAATCCCTCCCCCTTTATTTAAGGATGATAAATTAAGCTATCTAAAGAATGACTCATTACAAGTATACATCCTGTTGGTGCCACCACCCTCCTACACATAATAACTATTGAAGTTTGCAATGTGATGCACTGTCAGCACTTTCAAAGCAGGGTATCAGTGCTGGCAGTTGCAGTGCCTGAATACCTTACTGGCACTGGTTACCCATGGCAACTAAAAAGATCTATTTATGGTGATAATGGCTTGTTGTTCTGTTTGATACTTTTGCTGTATTCCTTCCTGTTTCATTTTCAACATGAGTCTATAGATTTAAAATTCATTTCAAAAAGCAGAATAGTGAACACAAATTCACTCTTGGTATTTGTACAAATGTGGAGTAACAGGAATACAACATTGTCTCATTGCACATTTTATCATTGTAACAACCACCCCTGATCCTAAACTAATGAAATTAAATCATTCCACCTTGTTTATGAGAGTATCCTTTTTTATTTTATTGTTTACTAGTAAGCACTCACCCTGTTAGTTTTGGAAAGGGAAAAGAAGTAGAGCACATCATGATTTCTACTGTATGCATGTCCATTATATGCAGATCATCATAATTTCTAATTGTCATTAGTAGTATTTTAAGCAAACTATCCCAAAGATAGGGAAGATAATAACTTGATTCTAAGCTATTGATACAATGTATTTGGATATAACACTCAATTTAATTTGTAAGCTAATGAACATTTTCCCTGCTACAAGCCGTTGATAATTGGCAAGTATTTTTAATTGGCAAAGCTGAACTGAAAATATTTTGGATTGCTCAATCAAACTCAGTGTAACCATAATGTCTTTTGGCAGCTTTTTATACCATAGTGTGCTTAAGACCAGAATATCTTCCTCTCCCTCTTTCAACTGTTAGATATCCAGTAATGGAAATGAAAGTAGAAATACCAGAATGGCCTTGCTTTACCACTCTCCATCGTTTTTCAAAGATCATGGAGAACAAGAGAGGTTCCTGAATACTGGAGGAAAGCCAATCTCACTCCAGTCTTCAAAAAGGGAAAGAAAGAAGACCTGGAAATTACAGGCCTGGAAGTCTCACCTCCATCCCTGGAAAGGTGATGGAGCAGCTCATTCTGGAGATCATATCTTGGTACATGGAAGAAAAGAGTAGCCAGCATGGATTTACCAGAAAGTAGTCATGATTGACTAATCTGATAGCCTTCTATGATGGTGTGACTGAATGGATAGATGCAAGAAGAACGGTGGATGTTGTCTACCTTGACTTTAGCGAGGCTTTTAACACTGTCTCCCATAACATCCTAGTGGGTAAACTCAGGAATTGTGGGTTAGAGGATGGGATGGTGAGATGGGTTGAGAAGTGGCTAAACAATAGAACTCAGAAGATCAGTGGCACAGAGTCCAGTTGGTGACCTATAGATAGTGGTGTTCCCCAGTGGTCAGTTCTGGGTCCAGTCTTATTCAACATCTTCATCAATGACCTGGATGAAGGAATAGTTTCCCTCAGCAAATTTGCTGTTGATATGAAACTGGGAGGAGTGGCTTATACACCAGAAGGCTGTGCTGCCATCCAGTGATATCTGGACAGACTGGAGAGCTGGGCAAAGACAAAACAAATGAAGTTCAACAAGGGCAAGTGTAGAGTCTTACACCTGGGAAAGAATAACACCACACTTCAGTACGGGTTAGGGGTTGACCTCCTGGAAAACAGCTCCATACAGAAGGACCTTGCTGTCCTGTTGGACAATAAGTTCTCCATGGAACAGCAATGTGCCCTTATGGTGAGGAAGGCAAATGGTATCCTGGGGTACATAAAGAAGAGTGTGACCAGCAGTTTGAAGGAGGTTCTCCACCTCCTCTTCTCTGCCCTAGGGAGACCACATCTGGAGTATTGTGTTCAGTTCTTGTCTCCCCAGTTCAAGAGGGACAGGGAAATACTAGAGAGAGTCCAACAGAGGCTACAAGAATGATTAAGGGACTGGAACATCTCTCTTATCGGGAGAGGCTGAGAGCACTGTGGCAGTTTAGTCTGGAAAAGAGAAGCCTGAGAGGAGATCTTATTCATGTTTACAAATCTCTGTAGGGTGGATGTCAAGTAGAAGGGGCTGGTTTCTTTCCAGTGGTTCCCTGTGATAGGACAAGAGGTAATAGTCAGAATCTGGAACACAGGAAGTTCCATCTCAACAAGAGATAAAAATTATTTTCTGTGAGGGTGATGAATGACATCCACAGTCCTAAGGAATTTAATTCATTTTTTCATAAGGCAGTAATGTAAAATTCAGAAAGCCTACATACTATTATCCCTGAAGGTCTGCGCAACACTATCTTTAACTGGGTGTCCTAGAGAAACCAGCTATTCCCAGGGAGATAGGAAATAAATAAACCATCTTCAAGATGTTCAGGTAAAACACTTTGTGATGGAAGTTCATGGAGCTTTTTTTGTGAAAAAGGGAAAAACAGCTTAGGCAACTGTATATTCATATATATATTGTATATTCATGCAATATCAAGACTAGCCTCTCCCCACACATATAATAACCATCTTTTACTGAAAAAAATTGTAAGAATTAAATTTTTATTTTCGTGAGAAACTTGAAGATCTGCTCCTCTCTGCATTGTTTCTGTTTCCACCTTCATAAGTAAAATATAAGAAGTCCAGCCTTAGATGTAGATAACCCAGTGCTGTCACTTATGCCAGGACAAAACTCACATAAAATAATGCTATTCTTATTTACTAGTATTTTACACCAATCTTCTCCTTTCTTTGTTCTAGCATGATCAATAGCCTGAAGTGTATGAGAAAAGCCTTATTATAGTAGGCTCTATTCTACCCATTTTGAACCCAGTGCAATGGTAATTTGATTATGCTGAGGCTGAGATCAATCTAAGTTCTGCTGTAGAACACAGATCATCAATTTTGATTTCACTGACCAAGCATCTTCTCTACTGTGAAGCTTTATGAATGATGGACCACATCAATGAACACTTACTCTGAGAATTGCTCCATATGTTGTAGCACAGGGATGATTCACCTCATTCATTCAAGGACTGCTTGAGTGAAGGGAAGGAATGGTATAGTGTTTGGTTATATATCAGAGACATTTTGTATATTGTAATTTTCAGGCTCAGAGGTGTGGAATTTCTGTGTACTGGGTATCACAAAGAAACAGAATGTGATCACTACTACTGAAATCACTGGGAGAAACTAGTGGCACTGTTCAGACATAGGGGACCGTGGATTTCAGTATCATAAGTATAATCTGTGATTCATGTGACACAGGCCTTTCTGTTGGTTTTTGTCAACCTCACTTCTGTCCCTGAAAAAAAGTCCTGAAAAGCTGGAAAGCAGCTTTGCAGGAAAAGACCTGGGTGTCCTGGTCATCAGCAACCTCAGCAGGAGTCAACAGGGTGCCCCTGCAGCAAAGGAAGCCACATACATACTGGACTGCATCAGTGCAGAAAAAAGTGTAGCCAGCAAGCAGTTCCAGGGCAGCAATCCTGCCCCTCTATTTAGAACTTGTGAGACCACACTTAGATATTTTGTCCTGTTTCCAGCTCCTCAGCAAATTAAAAATGTCGCTATACTGTAGCAAGTCCAGTGAAAGACCACCAAGCTGGAACATATAGAGTATAAGGAAAGCTGAGGAAACTGAGTTTACTTGGCCTTAAGAGAGATGGTCAAGGGGGATCTTTTTGCTGTCTGCAACTATCCATTAGGAGCATGTAAAAAAGACAGATCCAGAGGTGCAGACTGGAAGGAAAAGATGCAGCGGTAACTAGCTGGAACACAGGAAACTACAAGCTTATTGAGGGGAAAAAATATGATAAGAGTAGTCAAATATTGGATCTGGTTGCCCAGAGAGGCTGTGGGAACTCAGTCCTTGGAGATACTCAGACCTTGACAATAAAAGGTCCTGAGCACACTGATGTATTGGACTTGGTGTGAGCAGGAGCTGAGACTGGGGGTGCCTCCAGGGTCCCTCCCTTTCTACCTACACGATGCTGAGATTGTTACCTACGTCATTCTGTTTTGTTGCAATGATGACTTGTTGCTTTTTCATCACAAAAAATATTACAACTCAGAGCCTTTCACAAGGCTATGTAACACTGTCTCCCACACAGACTACATTATACTTTCCATCCTTACATTAATTTCCATATCTTAGTCTACATCTGCACTAGGTAACTGAGCAGTGGCAGGCCATGCTAAGTGTCCATGTCCAGGTGCCACATTTGGTCCCTAGGCACTCTAAGTGCTCTTAACCTCCAGAACTGCTGATGACACCCATACTTCCCTTTGGCATTTTTTGGTGTGTGCTGGCTCCCACATCATGCCAGGGAGCTGTTTGGCTGAGTGCAAGCTGGCCTGGTCCAAAACTGTGCAAGGGTCTTAATAACATGGACGGCCACATCCCAGCAACTGTACTATAAACAACATCAGTATTTAGGTTGGTGTGCAAAGGAGGATAAGCTGTCCATTTTACTGATTGGAAAAGACATCTACTGTAAACAGTGCTCAATAAAAAACAAGTTTTTTCACCCACCACACAGAACTGATACAGGAATCCCAGGTAACTGGTTGTGCATGTGGTTCTGTTTTTTTAAGCAAACAGGCATATATGTTGGTAAGAAAGTCTGTAAATATTGTCCTTTCAGATTTTTTTCTTTATCTTGTTCTCCTTTGATTTATTTTACATATAGAACATTGCTTGTATAAGGAAAACAATATTGTTAACATCCAAATTATGTGATTATTCAGGTTGCTCAAAATACACAGAAAGTGACCTATAGGGAGACATCTATAGACTCAATGATATATACAAATGGTTATTTCAATGTTTCTCATTCATACAGCTGACACTGTGTTGTGCAGAAGTGAATTCTAGGGGAACAAATATGGAAAATTATGTTACTGAGACATCATTATATTTCCATATTACTGGTAAAACTGACAAGGGGATGATAAGGAAGGAAATACAGCAAAGCTCATCATGTTTTGGGAGACATTATTAAATTAAGCTGCAACTTGAGCAATAATTAATTAATGCAAAGCGGAAGATATAGGGTGGAGATCTCAAAACAACTCAGCATCAGCCTGACTTTGTTCTGATTGAAGTCAAATTGACTTGTTCCCAGTGACGTCAATAGATCAGTACCAAGTATTTCTGACAACCTAATCTTTAATATTCATTAGCCCAAATTCTCAAGAATCATTTGTGGTTTCAGTTGTCCAACATAAAGCACCATAATAATATCCTCCTGATACAGGTGTTCAGCATTGAGATTACCTGGTTCAGTAGAATTCTGCTAACCAAAAATCACAAATCAAATTTGAACAGTTAAGCCTTAGGAAAGTATTTGCTGTAGTGTCTCCCAGCATCTATGATAAACTGAAATTATATTTGCACTTAGTTCAAGGAACTGAAGTGCTTTGATTTTGAATAGCCTTCAACAATATATTTTGTTTTGATTCTTTCATAGCTCTCATGGAAAATTACAATTTCTGCAGAAACTGCTTTTTCTTTTGAAGTGATTTTTCTTAGCAAAATTCCAAAGCAGCTCTACTAATTAGACATGCTCAATCACAACCAAGGAATATCAACATGTATTACAAATGCTCCAGAAGTCAACATGGAGAATAAGTTATTTTTTAAAGCAAGTATCTATCCAGTACCTTAAGGGGGCCTACAAGATAGCTGGTGAGGGACTTTTTAGGATGTCAGTTAATGTAAGGACTAGAGGGAATGGATCAAAACTAGAGGTGGGTTGATTCAGATTAGACATTAAGGAAGAAGTTCTTTACTATGACGGTGGTGAGACACTGGAACAGGTTACCCAGAGAGGTGGTAGAAGCCCCATCCCTGGAAGTTTTTAAGGCCAAGCTGGATGGGGCTCTGACCAACCTGATCTAGTGGGAGGTGTCCCTGCCCCTGGCAGGGGGGTTGGAACTAGATGGTCCTTTCCAACCCTGGAAATTCTGATTCTATGATTCTAAGTATACGTTTTGTCCCTTTCACTGCAGTGACATTCAGTATATACTGAGTAGTCACCAGCTTCAGCTCTAGTGCAGGGTCCCACTGACTTCTCCTAGCAATCACGGAATGGATATACAAATGGAACAAGGTACACTGCAAAACACTTCATAGGGGCTTTTGAAAAAAACCCAAACACACCAGCAGTTACATCTCTTTACAAAGTACAGAAAACCCTTCTTTTTAGTCCATCTCTACACTTCTAATTCCATGCAAGATCCATCCAAAACTTAAATCTTCAAGACACAACCATGAAATAACTTATTTTAAGCAACAATTGATGGCCACACAATATCATTCTTTGACATGAAATACAAGTTTCAAGAAATGCATTTGCAGTGAGGGAGATTCCATTGCTCTTCTGCCAATCCAGCAATCTGGAACAGCAAACATGGAAAATTTTGTCTCATTTGTTGAATTTGTTACCCTTACTGTTAGCTGTGTTTCAACATTGTTCTTACTTGGATAAGAAAACAAGCTACTGATGTGACAACACATGTCCTAACCCATGACACCTCTAAATGCAAGTCTCACAGCATGTGTCATAGGTGTAAGATTGATAAGATAGTCTGGATATTTTTGTGGCTCTTACAGGGTCCCATAAAAAGGTTTATGATCTTTCCAAAAAGCAGCTTTATCTACAAAGCATGTAGCAGCTCAAACAGCAGAGGGTGCTTTGTAAGCGAATAGAAAACACTTGATCTAAAATTATTGCTGTAGATAGATCCTCAGCTGTGTGGATACTTTACAACCAGCTCTATTCATGAAGGGGCAGATTCAATGGCTCACTGCTTATTAGAATTGTTTCAGATCCACAGTAAATCTCCTCTGAAAATCATCCCCATAATTTGACATACAGGGGATAAAATTCTACATATAGGTGATAGCTCCATATTTTTAAATAAGGTGGACAGTATGCTATAAAATAATGTGTTATTCATAGATTCAGACTGTTTCAAAAGCTTAATAAAGAATTTGATTAATAGTACAGGCACATGTCTCGCATATTTATACCCTGGTATACATACAAATATCATGTATAACAGTAGATACTTCTAATATGCTCCTGCGTTTTAAGCACTTGCAGAGACTCAGCTTGCAGAGCAGTTGAGTTAAATTGCAAAACAAAGCTAAGCACAACAAACTGTTATCATTCTACAAAGAGGGTGGGTTGACACCCTTCAGAAGAACCTCTATTACTCCACCATTGTGATAATTTGGAACAGTTTTGGGGAAAAAAAGTTTACATGGCCAGAGCTGCATATTATGAATGAGCTGTGATCATGGAATACCATCTAAAGTATAAAAATGAAACTTCATGCAAAATGAAAAAAGCTGGTCTACCCTGCATATCACAAAAATAGTTAAACTTACTGGCAATTTGCTGCTATCTAAGGCATTCAGCTACTCTAGGTGAAAATAGAACAGACTTGTTCCTAGGAAATTGTGAGCTTTTGAAACAGTTGTGCAGGTATTTTGTAATGGACTATATATGCTAAAAAGTGCTATACACACCTAGAACTAAATCTACGGGTTTTCCACAGGAACATGGGGACTGATATTACCTGAAGTGTCACAAATGCATAGACCTATGTAAGAAATAAATAATAGTTTTGAGGAAACTTTTTTAAGAGACAGAGAGTTTTAGAATACAAGTTTAAACCACCGTCCAATATTTGCTGCTGCTCATTCATCTGACATCTCCATACTTCTTTCATACATAGTTGACTGGTTGTTCTTTTTTTATAAATCTCCTTTGAGTTAATTTGCATGTTTACCATTTTTTCTTTCTTTGATTCTTTTTCCCCTCTTTAATATTGCCATAGACTGTTCCCATTTATTTTCTCTGCAGTGTTTCCAGGCATGGAGGCAAACAGGTGGGAAATGGAGGACAGGGTGAAGGAATAATTAGAACTTTAGTGCTAACATTTATTACAACTTTGCAATCACAGTTTTTTTAACTATGATGACTTTCATTAGCTGAGGATCTCATCTAGAAAGCTTTGGATGGAAAGGTGGAAGAAACTAGGTTTTGGGACCATCCATTTCACCTTCTTATAATGACTGAAGTGATAGATGTTATTTTGAATAAGGAGCTGGAATGAAAGGAAAACCAGAAGACATCAAAGACATGGAGAAGCCTGTTTGAATCATATGAATAAGAAATGGAAAAGGAAGGAAATACTATCTGGCATTGTCCTTAGAAGACAGCAACAGGCAGATTCACTCAGGATGTCATTGGGTAAAAACAGTTACTGAGGTAGGAAGCACACCACAGAGTATGGAAAAAGCCCAGGACATGAGTTGTCTCACATCCAAACTTTTTAAACTGAAGACTTCACTTATAGTTTCATATTTTTATTTCTCTTACATTTCTGCTTGAAAGATCCATTTCTGCTATTTAATTTCCCTTGAGTTGCATCTTCTGCCTACACATGCCATGACCACATCAGGACACCTTAGTCTGAGGACAAGGTCAGGGCTAGAGATGAACATGTAGATCACCATGTTTGACTTCCATCAGCAATATATCCTCAGCACAACAGGTCTGAATTCTTATCTGTGTTGTGTGTTTTTTAGAAGTGTTAATAAATGCCTTCAAGTCCCTATCTTAAGTTATTCTGTTAGCTACTTCTCTTCATGAAGAAAACTTCGCTGTACTTTTGTA
>JANIJG010017805.1:0-33764 GCA_024611175.1 Megaceryle torquata | reverse complement strand
TGTAAATTTTTTCTCTGGTCATCTATTTCCAGAAAACTCTTCCATATTAGGGTCTTATAAGACACAATGAAGCATTTATATTTATTTATTTATTTATTTAATAAGGTAAGCTAGATATGTAAATCTTCCATTGTAGAGAACATTCATGTATTAAAAAAAAATAAATAAAAAAAAAATTACAGCTCTTACCAACTCTTTCTGGTTAAGCATAAGCACTGACTGCAGTATTGCACTAATAATGTTTCCTTGTTATTGTTATTTTCTAGTAATGAGGCATTTTTTGCATAGGTAGTGGTTGTTGTTACAAACAGAAAGTAAATGCAATATATAGTTTTGTCCTGTTGTAGACAGGGATGAAAGGTAATAAACAGCACATCTATATTAAAGATAAACACTGAGTACAAAACCTCAGGGAATTTTCAGATGGAGAGAGCATTCCACACTAAAATGAGAGGGAGGATCCAACATTAAACCTACACTGTGGTGGTGGAAGGACATCAACAGACAAAGATACAGTAAGGGAAAAGGAGACATTGCAATAAAGGGTATATTAGAGCTCCAACAAGTACTAGGATTGAGGAGAGGCAAGGAAAAGAAGAGTTAGTGAGATGAGTGATGACATGGATGGTAAAGGGAGGGGGGAAGCAATGGGACACAAAGGCAGAGGAAAAAGCTTGTTATGGCAGGAGTCACCAGATGGCATTGTTACACATAATCTTAAAGGTTGTTTTCCTTGGCATATAAGCAAGTTTTTATTTCAGGGGGAAAAAAAATAAATAGTGTTTTAACTGTTATAAATGTCTAAAGAAGAAATAATAACAAGCAATGGAGATAGAGACAATGCTGGAGATGTAAACTTTGGAGGAACTAGACAGGAAGGTTTGATTTTAAAGTTTAAAAAAATAATAAAAAAGAATTATTAGCTCTTCAAGGATGATTTTGTTGATCCATGAGTGGTGTATATGCACAAGAACTGAGCTAGAAATACAAGCAAATGCCGCTTTTTTTTTTTTTTTTTTTTTTTTTTTTTTTTTTTTTTTTTTTTTTTTTTTTTTCCAGTAGTGAATCTATAAGGCAGATCCTGTTCTTCAGTAGAAATGCAATCTGATCACATCAGAAAGGATGTAAGGCCTGAAGACAAGAATCAAGTACATAGAGGAGAAAGAGTATGAAGTGGAAGAATAGCAACATTAGAAAAGAACAGAAAAAACATTGGATACAATCAAGGGGTAGTGAAGCATATCTGCAAGTCAAGGCAGTTAACAGAACAGCAAATACAGAACAACTAAAATGGATCAAAATACCATGGAGAAGTGATATGCCACCAAAATAACATAGATACAACATTAGAGTGTTGTTTAGGTCTGTTCTGAAAGGGCTAGCATATTTAAATCATACAAACTGCACTAGAAATGAGGACTTGAAGAAAAGAGCATTGCTGGAGGTAGGAAAGAGTTTGGAGGAGTGTGAAGGGAGCATCTGCAACAAAAACTACTTGCATTGCTGCTGAATGGCAGAATTTTGCTTTTATAATGCAAAATGAAACTACTCCATTTAATACTATTTCTCTTTGGTTTTCAAGACTGATCCAGGGCTTTTTGCTTTACCAGTTCTTGTGCATAGTCCAGTGATAGATTTCAATTCCCTAAGTGAAAATAAAATAAAACAACAAATGGATTTTAAAAGACTGCCCTCTTGCCAGAGAGTAAAACCCCTAATGAAGAAGTCCAAGAGATGGTCTCTGAGGCAAGCTGCTTACTATTCAAAAGGAAGCTGGGAACAGAGGATGTAAACAAATGTATTCCCACCCTTCTCTGGGCAGAATATTCAATGTGTGCTCATTCCAGATTTCCCTTCTTCCTGTAGCCTGACCTTTATGATAACTCAGATGACAAAACAAAAACCTAAGAGTTCTTCATAGCCTTGACTGCTCATGGAGATTCCCAGAAAAGCTCACCTCTCATAGTGTAAGGTTCTCTAGCAGAGAGTATGCTTCAAACACCTGTATGTTCTGCTATAATAAATTACACTTAATTGCATACAGTAGTCAAAATCCTTCTAGATAAATCTTGGATGCACTGAAATCAGACCTCTTCACTCCTTCTCACTCAATGGACAACCTCTGCTTTGAGTTCAAGCTGCAGCACAGAGTTGTCCAAGATGCCTACAGCCCTGCAGCCTGCCCTTTTCTTACAGCAAAACTGGGAACTCAAAGGCTGATTAGCAGGGCAAGCTAAACTAAGCTCTACAGCTAACTGGGTAGCAGCTTTCCAGGGTGACATCCTGAAGCAGACTGTTCAGTATGTGTACAGCTACCTCCACAGGCTGTGGAGACAGTCCTGAGTTCCCTCTCTGCTTTCCCACTATGGCCTAACTGATAAGGGTCATTCAGCCCACTAAGGCTCAAGTCACTCTTCCCTTAACACTTTTAACCTACAAACCCCACACAGCAGGAAAAAAACCAAAACAAACAAAACCAAATAAACAAACAAAACAAATAAACAAACAAAAACACCAAAACAAAAATAAATCAATCAAACAAAAAAACCAAGTAGCTGAAAATAGTGTAAAATAATAGTAAGAAAGGGTAAGTCTTGGAGAGTTCATGGTATCAGAGTTGGAGATATTGAGCCTTTGGAAGATGAAACAAGCTTGGACAGGAGAGAAGGGCCATGCAGACTGCCCATGACAGGATGGGCTGCTCTCAGGTGATTTGGGCTACCTTCACTGTGGCCCCACACTGCTCTCATTCTCAATTTCTCCTATTAAAAGAATGGCTCTTCTGTGTCCAGATATATCTTACAACCACATCCATACATTTTTCCTGACCTTAGTTCTATCTCTTGCACTCAATTCATAATGAAGTTTTGAGGGACATACTCAACCTTTAGAAATTCCAACTTTGACTAATCTTAGCTGGTTTCAGGGTCCTCTTTTTGGCTACTCAGCTCTACTCCAGGAGTCCTTCCAGAACTACCTGCTCTTAGGAGGGCCATTATTTAAACAGTATTTGCTATTTTAAGCTAATTGGGGCCTGCTCTACTTAAAAGCATATTACACCTGCTGGTATTTAAAGTAACTTAAGTAAAGGAATGAAAGAACTAATACATGCCTCTGCCCATTTGTTCTCACCTCCACATAGACTCATGGACCATTCAGCATCTCTTTCTGACATAAGCAAGTAGTTCTATTCTTAGGACACAAGACTAAAAGGAACTGCATCATATTTAGAGGCTCTCTTTTATAGGAAAACATTTTTAACACTGTAATGACAATGGTCAGTCAGCAAGATCTGTGAGCAGCAGTTTATGTTTCTGTAATAGTACTTTCCTAGGTCCAGATTAAATCTATTCATATTTTTGTTCTGTTTGGTTTAGCTGATCCCAGTTACATAACTGTTCTCTGTAGTCAGTAAACTTAAAGGTCAGTAAAACATAACATCGAAATCAGGATTGTATCATGTGAAGGGGCAACAAAACAAACTAATGTGCTTTGAGCTGGTGAGCCCATGTGATGTAGCTGACTAGTTCCTCATTGCTTTCTATATGTAATTGTCCTGTTACTTGCATCTCACTGATACAAGCCAAAAGAGAAGCATCACTGCCATTGCTCAGTATTAATGCTTTGTGATGCCATTAGTTCCCAAGAAAGGAATGTTTTTGAGATTACCGGAAACTGGGGAAACAGGGTATGTAAAAAAAAAAAAAAAAATACAAGAGAACAAACAAAGAACAATGGTTGCTAGGGAATTCAACAGAATCAACAGGCATGATCATGCTCTTTCATCCCTCAAAAATGTATCTGAATGAAGTGCTGGATCACTTCCAAGCTAAAGCAATAGTAGCAAGGTAGCACAAGTATACATCTCTTATACATTGTAGAGACTACTTCCTGTGAATAAAAATGAAAAAAAAAAAAAGGCAACTACATCTTTAAAGAAGTAGAACAGTGTAAAGTCAGTGAAGAAGCTCCTGTGTGGCACAAGAAACTCTCAAATCCTCTAGGCAAATGATACAAATTCAAAAAGAATATTTTCAAACAATAATCTCTGTATGAATTTAAGAATCTTCACCTGAAGGTAGAAATATCAGGATATGGATAATTTCCCAGTTCTTCAAAAGGATCAATCTCCTATCATTTGCATTTTCACACAGGAAAATACACATTGGCTTATGAAGGGGACATATCCATTGTTTAAAGTAGCGTGTTGCTATTTCTGCTGTTCCCTTCTACTCATCTGCAAGTTTAGTCTCAGTTCTCCTGAATTTTGGCACATGCCTTTCTTTCTTAGACTTCACTGTCTATGTAATTAAAAGTTTTTTGGTATTGAGAAATAAAGCAGATTAGAGAGGATACCTTTCTTTCTATGAGTTTTATAGTTCTAGATATATTATTAACAACTAATTTGTTTGCCTTTAAAATTTTAGAGGTGGCCATGAGCAAACATGAGCATGGGAAGATGAGACTTAAGGGCCATATGGAGAACAGATCTTAACCAGAAAAAACTCAAAAGATAAACTCAATCACCATCACTGCTACTCATTTACTTTTTTTTTGGTAAAAATACCAGAACCATTTTTCCACATGCAAAGCACCACTCACAGCATAGACACAACACCGTCACATTACGGTCTCCAAATCAGTGCTGCTAATCTAGTTTAAGATCACAATTACTATCTTTCATGAATAGAAGTTTGCCTGTGACTTTGTATACAGAAGGTCACATTCCAAAACCACTCAATTTTGCATGTATTAAGGACAAGTTCATAGCAAATGAAATCTGGATTAACCTCTTAAATGAGGGGACAGAATTATGGCTCTTCCACCCTGGGGATAGAGTTACGGGACTTAAAGCTGAGACAATAATCTGATGGTAGGTCTTATTTTGTTATTTGTTTTGGTATGCAATCTAATATTTGCCTAGGCTAATTATTTGAAAATCTATAATGCATTGTCTGCCTGTGAAATTTTCAATGAATCAGCCCCAGATCATAGCTCTTGTTTTTGTTCTGTCTTATCAGGCAAGAGATGGAGTCAATGGAGGGAGACAATGACAATAAGCTCTGTAGAACATACCAAGTTGGGTGATTCAGCACAGTGTCTCCACACACTGTAATTAAAAGGCAGGCAGACACACATTTTCAGTAATGTGCAGGAAAGTGTCTTCTAATTGCTGGGTTTTTTCCAATTGAAATGCACTTGTTTAACCTATAGTGCAATCCATCCCTTCCTACCACTGTGTGTCATCAATGAATCTGAAGGTTTATTCAAACTCTTTATCAAACTCCATGGATCATTTTATACAGGGAAGCTTTAAAGCATGTGTTAGCATTCTGCAGAGTTGTCTCAGTCAGTCTATACAGGCATTTTCAATACCTTTACTAGAAATTCCGAAAGGATGGACAAATCCATTTCAAATCAGGCCTAAGAGTATTTAATGATTATAGATGAGAATCTTGCTATCATCAAGTCCTACATGGAGTATATGCATCTATTTACACCTCTCTATGTAGGCGGAGTGGTTTGTTCTCACATACCCTGGCAAAGATACATTTGCATACAGAGCCTACTCACAGTCCATATCAACTCTGAAGCATTTGGCATCATGTTGCATTATATTTAATGTTAACACTTATGTTAGGGAAGGATATACCAGGAATACAGAACAGTAGTGTAGGAGCATTGCTTGCTTTCAGTTTCTCTCCCTTTCCAGCTTGCTATCATCATATTATTCTGTGCAATACAACACTGATATTAAATGTTAACTTTTCTTTTTGGAGAGCATAATTAATTTTTTTCCCCCATTGCTTTTATTTTGCTGATTCCAAATGATCCAGCTGCTGTTTAGTCCTGGGAAGATGTCATTACTGTGTGAAGGCTTTTTTGTTTGGTTGTTTTTTTCTTTGCTTTTGTTTGTTTGTTTGCTTGCTTTATTCTCTAATATTTGTACACGTGAATACATTTAATTTTGGACTTGATCTAGTGTTCCAGAGCTACATATTTCATGACCTTTGCCAAAGCAATTATGTAGGCTAAATTAATTGAAGAACTCTTGTACTGCTGCTAATTCAAAGGATTTTGAATTTTCAGCCACTTTTCAGCAAAGGCCCAAGAAAAAATTTCTAGATTGAGATTAGGACCTGAAATTAAATCAGAAAAGGACAACCAGCACAAAGAGAAGTATATCAGTTAAATGATTTTTTTTTTCTGCATATAAAATAAACATTCGTTTTAAATAAAGGGATTCTTTCAGTTGTAATTTAAAACATGTATAATAATAACCACACAGTCAAAAAAGGAAAAGGGTGAAAAGTAACCCAAGGAAGAGAGTTCAATACTGGCTTTTTGACCTGCATTGAGAGTACTTAGGTTTCAATGATAGACTAAGAGAGGCTCCTTTTTTGTTTTTTGTTTTGTTTTGTTTTGTTTTGAGTATTTAGTCTTAAAGATTATTTTACTGAGGAAATTATGATGGAGCTTAAAGTTTTGCTAAACATTATTTCCTTTTTTTTTTTTTTTTTTTGTATGATCAGTGTTGACTGAATAAAGTCTTAGGTTGTGTAGGAGCTTGCAGAGAAGAAAATTTTGCTGCAGCTTTTTCTGTTACTAACTAATGAGGGGGTGAGTGAGCTCATCTGTATCTGTTCACTTAGTGATGCTGAGGTGCAGGCTTTTACTAAAAAAGTGAAAAAGCCCCAGGCTGTGAAGCTATAACAGGTAGATTAGGTGTACAGTTCTCTGCTTGGTTTCTGATGCCTACTTAGTTTATAGTCAGCAATAAGTATTAAAGATCATCCTGGCAGGTCACACAAGTAGCCTTGGGACATATTTATAGTGGGTATTTGTTCTTTTTGCTGTTGTTAGTAACCATCCTGTGGAGCTGCTGCACCAACACTGTCCTCAGGCTTGACAGGCGAGGCTGGAGCATGAAGAAAGGTAGCTCACACTGGCTGCAGGCTGAAAGAGGAAATCACTGATTGTCTATTTTGGATCTGTCTGGTTCTATGTGCCTACAGACACAGAGGCAAATGACAACCCTTCCCCCATACAGAGACAGAGGCCCAAACTGGCTTTCTTCTTGTTGACATAGATTTACCTTTTGATTCAGTTTTTCTGGCAATTTTTCTGCACACCTCTGAGACACTGAGAGTGCCTAATTCTGAAAGCAATCTTGGTCTTGCTCCTAATAAAAGCATTAGAAATGTTGCCACTAACATTGATAGGTGCAGGACCAGACCAGTAGCTCACATGCATCATGTTTCCTGAAATATTAACTAGACCATGAGTTGCAGAATGACACACAGCATCCCTGCCAATCCCTTCAGGAGATGTTTATGTGGAAAAGAAATCACCTGGCATTTCTGATCTGCTTTGGCTTACCAGTTTTTAAGGGATTTCACAGAATTTAATTGAATGAAGTCTATAAATAATTATCCTTTCTTGCACTTGGAATTGAAAGGGTGACTTGGAAAGGATTTTGGTTTTGTTTTGAAATTATACTTGCCTTCTTTCTGGCTTCTTTAAGAACATCACAGGGAAAAGGCTAAAGGTTTTATTGTGGTTTTAGATCATATCTGACAGCTCTTGGCCTTCTTTTATGGACAGGGAAGAATCTCTTGACTGTCTCACAGAATGAGTATCAGCTCCCAAAATTTAACAGCTATAGGCTCAACATACCCACTGACTTCCTTCTTCCAAAGTACTACTGAACTAAAATACATATGAACAGGAGCACCAAAAGGTGAGGAAACAAGAAATCTGCCTGCTACCCTTTCCATTCCTAAATGTGTTTGAAAGCACACCTCCTTTAAACAGTCTTTTCTTCTATCCTAAGTGAGCAAGTTAGATAGAGTAAACATGTCTGTGCAGTGATAAGACAAAGAGAGCCATGTATCATTTCATCCCAAGGGAAGGAGCATCTGGTGCATCACAGATTTGTCAGGAATTAGATTTGAAGTCACAATAATATGATTTTTAATCTTGTTTGACTTAAAACTGTGTTTTATAATTAGTGTAATAGAAAGGCACCACAGAGACACAGAGATTAGCTGTAGAGAAGAAAAACAATAGTACACATGGCTCTGATGTATTTCTATTTGAATTAGATAGTGGCACTTTAACAGCTTAGAGAGCTGCATATAGAAACTCAGTTTAGCAATCACACTGTCCAGCACTAGAAATTCTTGTAAAGCACTGTCAAAGTCAGACAGAAGCAAACTCTGAGCAATTTAGAAGTTCAATAAAGGATTCGGTATGTAATAAATCACAAAGAACATAGATCATATTGAGCAGCTACAGCTACCAGAAATGTCAAGCATTTGAGCAGAAAGGAACATTTGATAATAGAGGACATTTAATGAAAGAATGCATATTCTTTAATTAGAGAGTGGAAGGGAATCGGGACAAATGCTACATATGACCTTAGACTTTCCTTTTGTGTGATTTTTTTTGACTCCTGGCTTATGAACATAGGCAGAATGATCATGGAGACCCTCTGCCTGTGGAACAGAAATAGGGATTTATCACCCTAGAGGAACTGCCACTGTAGAAATGCCTGTTGCAACATTGTTAAAAGCTGAACATATTTGGCAGTGGAGTAAAGAATTAGGAATTCTTTTAAACCCATCTTTTGATCCAAACTTGTATTGTAAATAACAAAGCAGCAGCTGCAAAGGATTCTCAGTTTCCACCATTAACTTGGTAGGCAGAGACTTTTCTTCCTCTAAGTACATTTAAAACTTGCTGAGCTGATTCCACAAAGCTTATATACACCTATAAGAGCAAATAAAAGTAAAATATGAGCTTTTTGTTCTTATTATTTTAGTGGATCTACTCCTACACTTATTACACTACCAAATCTTTCTTTAATAATAGAAGTTTTACAAGAATTGGTGTTACAGAATCAGGGCTAAGTGTACACTGAATGGTTTGCTTCTGCTGACAGTCAAGTTACATGCCATCAGTATTCTGTGGAAAAAAATAGAGTGAAATTGAATTTTTACAAGTTAAGTTTTAGAGAGAGGAGAAATCATATGGTCTACTTAAGAAAAAGGCTAATGAGGCTTATTTTGAAAAACTGCTTTAGACTGCAGAAGAGAAAAAGATACAGAGGTTTAACTTAGTCAGAAAACCTAAGCCTGTACTCCATGAGGTACGGACCTGTGGTCAGTTCAGCTGTGGACAATTCTGTTTCTATCCATGCTCAGCCACATCTCTTTCTTCTAGTGTTAAGCAGCTCAGTACTCATGCATGTTAAGCAACTCAAAACTCAGCCTTCAAAGATATATAACATGGACAAACTCTTCGCTATCTCCCAAGGGATTGCTCTCTCCTAGCAAAGGCAGAGCCTTCACTTTTTTTTTCTCAGCAGCTTAGTGTTCAACTAAACAAGCAGAGTTCCTTTGCTCACAAGAAGGAATTAAAGCCTATACCATGTCTTACTAGGACAGGACACTCCACCCAACTGCAAACTGCAGTAGAGTGGGTAAATAGTAGGTACCTCTCCTCATCAGTTTGATACTCCACTCTGCCTGTATCCATTAAAGATAATTGAGAAAAGTTACTTGCCAGTGTGAAGGAATGAACTTAGTTCTTATTAAAAAAATAGGAAATAGACTGTTCTTTGAGCAGGGAGTACAACACGGGCTGTCTCCATTTTCTCAGGAACCCAGGCTATTTACCGTACACTTGGAGAAGCAGACTCCACTGAACATAAGAAGATAATTGTGGGGTTTTTTTTCAGCTAAACTGTCTTCCACCTTTTCTATTTAATGGTCAGGTAATGAACAAGTTACTTCATGGTCCATTGAAAACTCTAGGAATTGACCATTTCAGAAACTATACTTGCCCACTCCCCTTTTCGCAAGCCAAGTTTTGCCTAGAACTCAAATCTTTGTAACTATCAGGGACGTGAAATTACTTCACAAAGCATGAGGGTTTGCATGGAATGCCTGCATAACCTCTTTTGAGTGAGTCCCTGGCCCAGTAATGAGGACAGCCAGGTACAATAATATGCTGAAACTGTACAAGAAATGTAATTGTTGGTGAGAAAGGTTTATTCTACTCCTGGCAGCAACTGGAGAAGAAATAGACACTTTTTGATTCCATAGAAATTCAAAGAATGCCTACACAGAGAGAATGCTGGATCCCAGAAGAGAATTGATGGGAAATGTGAATCTAGAAAGATATATATTTTTTATTTTCTTCTTTTCTGAGACTCAGGGAAAAAGTTATCAGCAAATATTTGGTATATTTAAGACAATAAGTAACAAGTTGTCTTCTTCTTCACAAAAAAACCCTTACCCTTCTTAAAATTTGCCAACACACTCCTTATTCTAATTCTGGATTCTGTGATTTTACCCTGAACTCTGGCTACTCAATAAAGCCAGCTTTCACATGTCACATTACTAATTTGGTGCACATGTACATTGCTAGCTGCATCCAGAGTAACATTAGGGTAGCTGCTGTGAATGGCTTATTCATTAGTAGAAAAGAATTACATATATATGTATATCTCTAAGCTATTTCAGGTCCACTCTGAGCATTTGAAAACTTAGATGGATCAAATGGGTGTCTAAAATCTACATCTCAATGAACAAGCTCCATGTAACAAAAGTACCTTTTTGTCAGGAGCAATGTCTAGACATGGTGTTCTAGTTGCCATCAGTGGACAGAGCTGAGGCATATATTAAACTAACTAGTGGATCCAGTCAGAGAAGCTACTATTATTTTTCCAACATCATTGTTGTTGATGGACTGTCATTCAAGAACACTATATGCAGCTGTACAGAAAACCATAAGGAATATCCTATAACATGCGTTAGATGCCACAACACTTATCTCCTGACCTTTCTGATTCTCAGCTGGAGATCAGAGAGTTCACCCTTCCCATTCCCCTTTCTTTCAAGATAAATTCAATGAGGCTGTCCCAGTTTTCACCTTATAGGGATTTTATTCACTGAATATGAGACTAATGTCTTCAGAAAATACTTCTGTCTTGGCAGCAATAGTAAATTTTGTTTCATGTTAGTTATGTATACCTCACACACTTAGCTTTAACTTACTGTAAATAGAATGAAGAGTGTCTTGTTGCTGAATAATTTATTACACATTAAATATGGCCTAAGGCAATACAGTTTTCATGTTCCACAAAGGCCTTATATATTTCCTGCTGTTATAATTATGTAAAGGAAATACTGACAGTCTGAATTATGAAATACAGATTTTCCACTCAGCAACAGTTCAAAGATATATTGTGTATGAGGGTAATAAGCAAAGACAGGGGATTTCAAACATTATGTGTACTCTTATGGTAGGTACAGTATCTATTTAAATACCTCTTTTCTGCATAGTGAAGTTGCAGAACATGAAGAGACCTTCAGTTCCTCCAACAAAAGGGCATGGCTGACACTACTGACTCATATCCCATTTAGAGCCATATCTTTTGCTCTTTTCTTTGCTTCCTTGTCTCACTTTATCCTTCTTTTCATGTTTAATGAGACACAAAAATATCTTTACTGAGCATCTTTAATCTTCGAGCTGCTGCTCAAAGAAAAACATATTAAAGCTCACATTTTTCTGAGGCTAGAGATTTTTTCATCTACCATAAGGTGTATGTATACCTGAAGTGGAGGGTAGTAACTCTTCTGAGAAGCAATGTGTCTTAAGATTACTCTTAAACAGCATATTACATTGATCTAGTACTTCAAGGTGCTGCATGACAAATCTTCAATGAAAAAAGATACTCCATTCTTGTGTTTAAATTAGACATGTAAATTTGTTGGAGCTAGTCATTCTTAAAATGTCAGGTGACAAAAAAGTTTCACTTCTACTTCTCAAAGAACCAAATATTTTAGGAAACCAGGATCAATGGACTCTGAAGTCTCAGTGAGATCTGAAGAAAATATCAGCTGACAAGGATAGGTTTTCAGCTGTGTAATGACTTCCATCAGAGTTCAATATGCATTATAAAATCTATGAAGGACATTATCTCTGTTTTACAAATGAGGAAGCTATGCAGAAACAGGTGATTTGATTTCCAAAGGTTGACAGCAAACTAGCATGATACAAACAGGAACACCCTGATCATAGAAACACAAAATCATAGAATTGTCAGGGTTGGAAGGGACCTTAAAGATCATATAGTTCCAACCCCCCTGCCAACGGCAGGGACACCTCCCACTAGATCAGCTTGCTCAGAGCCCCATCCAGCCTGGTCTTAAAGGAAGCCTGATGAATTCCCGGACCCTACTTTTCACATTGGGTTGTACTTCCTCTCATATATTTTTTTTATAGAGACATGTATGCTCCTTTTTCAATCTAGGCAAAGATATCCATTGATTTCAATGCTTTAAAATCTAATCTGGAATTCATTTTTTTCTTTTATAACAAGTCATCAGTCAGGGGACAAAGATATTTTGAAAATTATAAGCATGTAGATCCAAACAGATTTTTCTCTTATTTATTCAGGAGCAATAATTTTGTGTGTTTGTTTCTTTTCTTTTTAAAACAGGTATTTAATGGAAGGCTTTCAGAAAACCTATACCTTTGGTAGGAAGTTTGCTAACTTTTCCAATTCCTCACAAAACATTCCTGGACAAATGGAATTTTGAAGCTTTCCTATGATACTTTTGAGTCATGTATCATAATGTCTATGGAGATGATGCATTGTAAGATTTCTATATTTCAGAGGATGGAAAAAGAAATGGTTTGACAATCAATGACATGCTGACATTTTTACACAAAACCTACTTGTGGTGAGTGACATTCACTATCCGACTGCCATATTAAATGCACTTTGTTCTATATATGGCATATATGAACCCTTAGTCATGCAGTCAAGGAACTTCATCCTCTCTATAACACTGTATGAAAGGAAAATAGGCTGAGAAAGCAATTCCAGCTGTTATAATGAGAGTAGGCTGGATTAAGTTTAACTGAATCATAAGTGCAGTGCAGTCACTAGGAGGGGAGAGTGAGTGAAGGCATATTTGGCACCTGTGAAAAACTGCAAAACAAGTGTGATTTAACTAAATGTCAGATTTAGGGAAGGGGGCTTGATTTACCCATACAGCGTCTCTGCTCTTCCTTGTACTTAAGCATTATGATTATTTAATTATATTGATCATGTACTATATATTTTTTTAATTCTGCAGAATCACTGCCTCATTTAGTGTGTGGTACTCAGTAAACAAGGCAGCTGTTCAATATTCCTTTTTATCCACTTTATTCACTGTGTGTGGTCTCATGCCTTATTTAGTTCACACAATCCCAAATCGGCCCTGGGTCTGGAATTATTCACCAAATAGTATGTGATTATGCAGTTAAAGACTGTATCAAAACACAAAAAAAGAGTAGAATTAGGATTGCATACAGCTGAATTTAAGTTAGCTAAATTCCCTACATTTTGAGTGCTTGATCTTTCAAACATTAATAATCTTCTTTCAGTAGTTTTGTTTTTGTTTTTGCTAACCTTCTGAGGAAAAGTCTGTGGTGGATCTTTGTAAACCTCAGTTACTAGAACTGCAGAGTTGTGGCCTAAGTTGTGAATGGTTTGCTGTGTGGAGCTAAAAAGCCTTAATTATCAGCATATCCCCAGAAAAGCCTCAGGACTTTCTCTGCTGGGTCATTGACTGATGCATCAGTGTCATTCTTTCCTATGCCATTCTCCTAACAGAGTCTCCTGAGAAACAACCTCACCTTTGCTGGAGGAGTAAAAAAGGCTTATTTTAGTTCCTACCTAATATAATACTGTGCGTTACACAAGGAAACCCACACAGGTTTGGGGAGAGATGATGCATCCTGTTAAACAACTCCTGCCCAGATGGGGGTACCTCAGGTACGATGGCATCCCTTATCACAAACTATGAACTATGCTTGTGGGTTTGCAGGGACTTCCCTTCTTCCTCTCTCAGGAAACAAAGGGTATAAACTGTCTGTCTGTAATAGAGATAAAAAAACCTATCACATCACCTACTTCATTTCCCCCATGGTATTCACACATACTCACCTTACTCCCATGTATAAGGGATCTCACTGTTAGCAAGGCTGTTTTTTATGCTGCTTCCCCCTCCTCCCTTTAATTTAATCCAAATATAATTATACCCAAGTATGTCTAATTATAACCCTTAATAGCAGGAAAAATAATTTCCAACCCTTCTTGGCTTTTACCCTGTTCAAATATTTAAAACCAGGGCCAGAATCTCCTCTCATTTCTACTGGCCTATGTCAGAGAGAAAAATTAATCTTAGACCAACAGAGCTGAAGACTCACAATAGTGTCAATGTGGTGTGAGAAGAGGGCAGTGTCTCATACTCCAGAATAATTCTAGGATACAATCACTTCAGTAATTCAGGCCTAAATTGATTCAATTTGGCAATTTTCCATAACACAAATTTCTGAGACTTTGTGGGGTCTGTGAGAGAGGAGGTGAAAGGGAACAGAAGGTTTAACTCATCAAAGGGTGAACTAATTATTTTTAATTTCTAGTGCAGAGGCTTTTATAGATGAAAGAACAGAGGCGCCAAGTGCACACTTAGAAACATGGAGCTGCAGGCTACAAAGGGCTAACTGTTAATTAATTATTGTCACATATGTTTTGTGGATTGTTAAACCACAGTTACTCTCACACTAGGGTATAGGTGGAAATGTCATCCCTGTTCTTGCTTTACATAATGTGGTGCAAGACAAAGATGAACATTTGTCTAACTTGTGTAAAGTAGCCTGTGTTTTTGTGTTTGGACCTGACAAGATGCATCCCAGAGTTCTAAGTGAGCTGGCAGATGTAGTCACCAAGCCATTCTCAATAATATTTGAGAAGTCATGGCAGTCAGGTGAAGTCCCTAGTGATTGGAAGAAGGGACATGTTACACCTATATTCAAAAAAGGTAGAAAGGAGGACCCTGGGAACTACTGACCTGTCAGCCTCACCTCTGTGCCTCAGAAGATCATGGAGTAGATTCTCCTAGAAGGCCTGATAAGGCACATGGAGGTGATCAAGGACAGTCAGCATGGCTTCACTAAGGCGAAATCCTGCCTGACAAACCTAGTGGCTGGCTTTCTATGACAGAGTGACTGTATCAGTGGATAAGGGGTGCCCTATGGATGTGATCCGGACTTCTGCAAGGCCTTTGACACGGTCACCCACAACATTCTACTCACCAAGTTGGAGAGATACAGATTTTATGGGTGGACCAGTCAGTGGATAAGGAACTGGATAGATGGCCACATCCAGAGGGGAGTGGTCAGTGGCTCAAACTCTGGAGCTCTCAGCACAGGGAGGACATGGACCTGATGGAGTGGGTCCAGAGGAGGGCCACAAAGATGATCAGGGGGCTGGAACACCTCTCCTATGAGGACAGGCTGAGAGAGCTGGGATTTTTCAGTCTGGAGAAGAGAAGGCTCTGGGGAGACCTAATAGCCACGTTCCA
Source organism: Megaceryle torquata (assembly GCA_024611175.1). NCBI lineage: Eukaryota > Metazoa > Chordata > Aves > Coraciiformes > Cerylidae > Megaceryle > Megaceryle torquata. The sequence goes on along the minus strand of JANIJG010017805.1, from coordinate 18,336 downwards.
GTACCTGAAGGGAGTTTACAAAAAGACTGGAGAAGGCCTGTTTACAAAGACCTGTAGGGAAAGGAAGAGAGGTAATGGTTTTACATTAGAAAGGAGTGGATTTAGATTAGAAATAAGGAGGAAGTTCTTTACCACAAGAGTTGTGGAGCACTGGAACAGGTTGCCCAGGGAGGTGGTTGAGGCCCCATCCCTGGAGACATTCAAGGTGGGGCTTGACAGAGCTCTGAGTAACCTACTCTAGTTGAGCATGTCTCTGCTCTCAGCAGGGGTGTTGGACGAGATGACCTCTAGAGGTCCCTTCCAACCCAGACATTTCTATGTTTCCCGTAAGATTCATGAGGGTTCATCTGTCCAAGCCTGAGAAACAAAAGCAGTTCTGCTTTTGTTCTCCATCCTTCTCCCAGTTCCCAAAGCCCTTCACATTTTCCTTGTTGTTTTTCTGATGATGCAGCAGCATCTTCCCATCTCTAACAGCTCACAAGAGTATTTAACAGGAGTTTTTCAAGAGGATATGGGGACGTGCAGCTGCCACAGCCTGTGGCATCATTAGACATGATAAAATACATTGTTCTCAACATGGCTGAGTGTTGACACTTCACTGCAGGAGTCAGGAGTATTTCAAGCAGCAACTTCAGAGGGCTGATAAAATCCATGACAGACCTTAAATTACTCAGACATAAGAGACTGTGAAGCACTATGACAGCAGCTGGGGATTTTACAGTGGGAAGATATGGGGGGACACAGCTTAGTTTGAACCAGCTGATCTCACATCCCTGATCTCAGCCCTGTATGAGCTGAAACCAAAATCATGAGTGAAACCAGGATTGTGTCTCTGAAAACCAGATGGAAGAATTTGGAAACCACTCCTTAGGAGCAAAGCCAGTGACATTACTCATGGCACAAAAGGCAGTTGCTGTTCATGCCAGGGTGGCAGAGAGCTGAAGAACTACCACAGCCTGCTGCAGAGCAGCAAAAAACTCCCTGTAGGTTCAAACCATCTGATGTGACACCAGTCCAGAGAGGAAGGAACTGTGTGGGGGTGACAGCAGTAGTGGTGGAAGGCTGCAGGACGTTTCTGCAAAGCAACTGAAATCCTACAGATCACAGATCACTGTCTTCTTGTTGGCAGGCCTCTGGTCCTCCACCCAGGCCCAAGACCCCAGAAATCCTCAGGTAAGTTGGATGGATGATGGACAATGCTGCTAACTTGTGCAGCCAGGTCCAACCTCATCCTGCACCATTGCAGCTGTGTGTCCAGCTAGCACCCAAAACTCACGGGGTACAGGGAATGGATTGTAGAAATATAGAGGTAGAGGTCCAAGTTCCCCCTACAAAGTAAACAATAACATCACCCACCTTCCTGACCTGTCTGCTGCTCCTGCACCCAGGGCTCTCCAAGGGCAGCCACACCGTGTCCTGTATGAGTTCATCCCTGAGACTGCTGAGGAACTTCAGGTCCTGCCAGGAAATATTGTCTTTGTCCTGAAGAAAGAGAAGGACAACTGGGCTACAGTGATGTTCAATGGCAAGGTACCAGGGGCACACTTGGCAGGAGGGGGCAGACAATGGGGTGGATGCTGTGAGGTTCTGCAGAGGACTTGCAGGGCCAAGCTGACGACAAGGCTTAAGTCCCTTGAGCCCACAACTGGCTTAGGCCACAGGGTTCAGTGAAACACATCCAACCTGCAGCAACCAACTTTCAAGCCTCAGGGACTCTCCTGGATTCAGGGCAGGGTGAAGACCAGCTCAGCTGCATCCTCCAGCAGTGGATTGCCTCCTTGCCAAGCCATCCCCACTTGTTTTCTCCTTCCCCCTGCAGAAAGGGATTGTCCCCTGCAACTTCCTTGAGCCCATGGAGCTCCAGAACAAGCTGCATATCCAGGTGAGGAGGTCCAGCAGGAGATGGTGTCCTGGGGAGGTCAGGCCCACATACATTCGCACACCACCTCTTCTGGGCCTTCCAACAGGGCCCATATCTACAACTCCCACCCCCCTTGTAACACTGGCATTGGGTCTTCTGGCTCACAGTCACCTCGACACAAGCTCAGAGATCTGCAAAATCTGGGCAGATGCTGCGTGGATGTCTCCCCACATGGTGGTTGGGAATGCCAGGGAGATATGGGGTGGAGAAGTCACCCTTCCACAGCTCAAAACCCAGACAGACCTTGGGAAAAATAGCGGGTTGGAGAGGGTGGTCCACAAGGCAGCAGCCCCTCAGCTCCCTGAGGAAGGGTGGGACTGACAGCACTACTTTGTTTTGATCCGGTGCAGGAAGAAACATCTCTAGAAGCTGAGGTCCCAGAGTCAGCCAGCTTCACTGTCCCTGAGAAGCCACGACGGCCAGCACCAGGTCAGCGAGGAGGAGTTGATGGGAGGGAGTGGGTGGTGGGGGAGGACAACCTTAGGGAAGAAACCCCTAACAGTGGGTTTGAGATGGTTTCCTTGATGCCACGTCCTTACATGTTGAGACCAGGGCTTGAGCTCATCTCCACCTCATTCCTGGAGCCATTTGCAGTCAAGGATGGGGAGACAAGAAAGCAGGAGGCAGAAGCAGCAACTGAAGTGCTGAGGTCAGAGTAAAACAGAGCATGTAGGTTCCCAAGGGAAGCAGATCCCTCTGTGCTCTTAATTAGCACAGCAACTAACGGGAAAGAGGGTGTGGGCACAGGAATGGGGCAAGTGACCCAGCTAGTCCAAACCTTGCAGTAGAATGTTCCTCCTTAGAGAAGGGCACCGGGGATGGTTTTAGTGCTCTCATGAGCTGGGCTATGTTCGAAGGAGCCGTTGTTGCCCTGGGAAGGTGATTCCTGGCTGATGCTACCTGGTGTCCTGCATCCCAGGCCCAGGGCAAAGATGGTATCAATGGGGCAACCACATCACTCCTAGCACAGTTAGCTTAGGATGCTGGGAAACCAAAATGGGGCTCTGCAGCCCACATCTGCACTGCGTCAGGACCACTCAGGTGCATGGTCTGAAATTGCTACTTAAAGCCTGGGAAAGCCCGTGTCATGGGCGCATGAGAGCATGAGTTGAAGCAAAGAGCTGGAAGAAGTGTTGCAAGATTTCCTCTCTAGAGAACATCAGAGGTTGGAGCCTGTGACTGAACTCTGAGCTCCATGCTGCTGCAGGAAAAACCCACTTGGGGTACAAAATCCCACCGTGTAGAGGTGGTGCCCACACAGGTGTTAACCTGCTGCAGCCTGTTCTGGCTATCAATGGCCAACCTGCCCACCAAAAAAAACCAAAACATGAGGAGTATGTGGACAACCAGTATCCAAGCTCCCTATGCTGAGTTGGCCTGAACCAGTTGATGGTGGGGAAAGGGGGAACAATAGAGCACTAATGACAGGACAGGGCTCATGTCCCAAGCAGAGCAGCCTCACAGGTAGTCCAGTGGTAAAGCTGATAGAGAAGATGGCTGCAGGCTCATGGGAGTTAAGGACAAACAGCTCAGGGACCCAACAACCTCAAAGAGCATCCTTAAGGCACCAAAAGCCAACACGGCTCTAGCAGTGGGGCCACGTTTAACAGCATAGTTCTGACTCATCCTGTAATGAGCATGGTCGTGTCAAAGCACTGAAAAAACATAGAGCAGGTGCTTCTGATCCACCCAGGAAAAACATCCCACTCCTGCAGCTCCCTTCCCTGTAAGAGGGAAGGCACAGAGCCTCTGCTCAGTGGATTCTATCTAAATCTTGCCATCAAACCTCCTTGCAGCTGGTGCTGCAGCTGTTCAAGTGACCACTGCTGGTCTCAAGACTGGCTGTTGCAGAAAACGGGTGTTGAGGAGAGGGAACTGCAGGAGATCTGAAGGTCTGTTTAGGTGCAGAGTGGCCATGCTTACCCTGCCCCACTTGCTGAGTCACCTCTTCCTTCCTCTGCAGACTATGTTCCTGCTCCTGCGATGCAGTCAAGAGATGCAGCCAAGGTAACACCCTGTGAACGCAGCCCCCGAGGTCCTGCTGGTGTTACAAATCTGCATTTGTTGTGCATTGAAAAGTGCTGGCATGACCAGCAAGCACCATGGACCTGGAAGCATTTCAGATTTTCATTGTTCAGGAGCCTCTCCAAAGCATAATGTCAGGGCTAGGGGCCAGCAGGTCATCAGGACCCAATCAGCTGACTAGGGCTGCTTTTTTAGGAAGTCTCCTCCAGGTCGACTCCTTGGGGACTCAGGGCTGTCAGCAGAACTGTTGTGCGACACTCATCTTGGTTGATCTGCAGCACTGAAGGAGGGAGAAATAGGAGAGAGCTTGGCTGTAATGCACATGCTCCCGGTCAGGGTCTGCACATCAGAAGGTCACGCTGAGGTGGGAGATGGGAAAACATGGCAATCTTGACTCAAAAAAATAAAGAAGGGGTTAAAGGGTGGACACACCTTGAAATTGGTCACCTGGAAGTCACAACTGGGTTGCTAAGTGTTTAATCTATTACTGTGCTCTCTTCTGGGACAAGTCCAAGGCTGCCAACCAGCCACATATCCAACCATAGCTTAGATGCCATGACTACTGACCTGCTCTGAGGGAACCACCAAAGGGCACACATGCTCACATCATAGAATCATTTTGGTTGGAAGAGACCTTTAAGACCATCAAGTCCAACCATTAACCCAGCTCTGTGAGGTTATGAGCAGAGATGTCTTCCTGACCAGCAGCCAGCTGATGCCCTCAACCTCAGATAGGACTCAGATGATTGCAGTTTCCACGTCCTGGTCCCTCTCCCTGCCCTCACCAAGATACTCAAGCTCTGAGACCCACTTTACCACCCGCAGGAGGCCAAAGCAGCCATTGCCAGCCCCCATGTCCTCAAGGTGCACTACAAATACACAGTTGCCTTGCAAGTCAAGCCAGACCTCTCCTACACAGAGCTCCTGGACCTGGTCTGCAAGAAACTGGAGCTCCAGCCCAAGCACACACAGCTGAGGTGAGGTGCTGGCCACTGCAGGGAGCTAGAGCCTTGTTCTCAGGGCTCCTACCCTCACTCCGCATCCTGTACGCACCCAGGTACAAGCCCCCAGAGAGCCCAGAGCTGGTGATTCTGGGAGCTGAGAACCTGGAAGCGGCTTGGAGACAGAGCAAGGACAACTGTCTCATAACCTGGTGCAACATCACGGAGGTCAGTAACAGCTCGTGGTGGGAGCCACTTCTTCTGCCTGCTCCTGGTGAGGAACCTAAGCAGATAGTGCATTTTCTTTCCTTACCATGAGCAGAGACTCGTGGCTTTCAAAGCAAGCCAGTGAGCTCTTGAAAGAGAGGAGTAAAGAGGAGCAGCAGAGCTTGTCTCTCCTACCCTGGAACAAATTAAAAGGAGAAGCCCAAAGGTGTCCTTACCAGCTTACCTACCCTTGCTGTAGGGAGAAGGCGTTTTATCGGACAGCAAACCAGAGGAGCCAACGCAGGAGGCAACGCTGGAGGAGACGGAACTAACCCGAGTTGTAGCACAGTACAATTACGAAGCCACCCAACCGGAAGACCTGGAGTTTCAGGCAGGAGATGTGATACTTGTTTTATCCAAAGGTAAAAGTGCTCCTTCTGCAACAGAACTAGTTGGCATCTTGAAGAGGACATCTTGAGGTCTCAGATCATTTTCTTGTTCTCCACACCCTCTGTGTTTCCACTGTCTTCTATTCAAGGCAGTCTCGTGGGCTCTACTTTGACCTCCTATTCCACCTTTATCAGTCAGCTCTTTCTTCCCTTACGGCTTCACTCTCTGCCTCAGTCCTCCTCAGCCCCTTCCCTCCATGTTCCTCCTCTACCCAGCTAAAAAACAACCAAACAAAAAGGTTTATCACAGCAGAAAACCTTCATATATTGATCTTGGGCCTGTCTGTAACACATGGAGCTTGTCATACTCCTGCATATCCCCAGGATGACAAAAACGGTGTTGATTTTCTCTTCCAGTGAACGAACACTGGTTGGAAGGCCAGTGCAATGGGAAGATTGGCATCTTCCCCTCTGCTTTTGTTCAGAAGTCTACCAACTAATGACCCAGAGATCTGATTTCAGAAGAGCTTAAAAAAAATAGTCCTGGATGTGGAAAGAAATTATTAAATCAACCGTTGCAATTAAAAAGTTTCCATATTAATAATTTCATCTGAAAATGAACTCCAAATATCATTGCACCTCCTATTAAAAGCTTTATTCCTCATTTTATCTTTTGTGTTGTCCTCTAAAACAGGTACTTAATTGAAAAGTTGATAATTGTATTCCAGTTAGGAATAGAATTCCTCCTAAAACCTGTGCTTGCCACCTGCCCTATTATCCTTATCAAAGCTGCAGACCAGCAGCTGGGAAAACCCACATGAGGGTGGTGCCACCTGTGCTTACAGCCCTGCCAGCAGACCCAGAGGAGGAACAGGCCTTCAGGAAGCTGTGGTCCAGGAAAGGCTGAACAGTGTCTGCCTCCTTCAAACATCACACAATCCCAGACTGGTGGGGGTTGGAAGGGACCTGTGGAGATCATCTCATCCAACTCCCCTGTTCCAGCAGGGTCACTCAGAACAGGTTGCCCAGGATTACTGCCGACCCCAAGAGCCAACCCCACAGCCTCACACTGCTCCAACTGACAATTAACTTCAGAACTCCATGTTGTTCTTGCAACAAGGGGCCCAAAACTGAACCCAGGATTTGGGGTGCAGCCTCACCAGTGCCCAGTCCAGGGGGATGATCACTGCCCTAGTCCTTCTGGCCACACTAGTGCTGATCTAAGCCAGGATGCTGGTGGCCTTCTTGGCCACCTGAGCACACTGGCTCATCCACAGCTGGCTGTCACCCAACACCCCCAGGTCCTTTACCACTGTATAGGGGGGTGTTGTGACCCAAGTGCAGAACCTGTTGAACCTCATCCCATTGGCTTCAGCCCACCGATCCAGCCTGTCCAGGTCCTTTTGGAGAGTCTCCTATCTTTAAGCAGATCAGTGCTGCCATCCAACTTGGTGTCATCTGTAAACTTACTGAAGGTGCCCTTGATCCCCTCATCCAGATCATTGATAAAGATACTAAAGAGAACAAGCCCCAACAATGAGCTCTGAAGAGTGCTCAGTATTCTCAGGTTGTCTGGATTCAATGACCACCCATCATTTCAAAACCAGAACATCTTTCTAGCTTTCTCTGACACATTTGGAAGTGGGCAGTTTAAAGGCCAGCTGCAAAAAGCCAACATCCCCATCTGCAGGCAGGTCAACACCCCAGCATCTGTGTCCTCCAACTCCCACTGCCTGTGCTTGGTAGGGTTCAATCTGCAACTGAAGAGCAGCTTTGCAAGGTATTCCCACCCCAGACTTCTGGTTCTGTACATAAAAAGGTATTGCACCCAGGCAGCACAGAAACCACGATCATCTGCACTGAGCCCGAGCCAGAATCCCAAATAGCAAACTTAAAAATATAATTCAACTTCAAGCCTTTTTCTGAAATCTCCAGAAAAATAATGTATTTTTAGAAGCCTGCAGCCAAGTTACACAGAAAATAAATGCTACACACAGACCTGGGTGGAGAGAACATGGTTTAATTAAAGGCAAAGCTGATTTCAGCAGCTGCAGTTCTTGCACAGACAGACAAAAAACACAAAAAAAGCTTACGACACAAACCAGTTTCTGTCGGGGAGCCCCTTCCCTCGCTCCCCCAGGCATCGGAGGGCGGAAGGGGAGTCCCAGCTGAGCGTTGGACGCATTCCCGAGGCCGGATGCTCATGCACAAGTGGAAGGGTGCGGCTGGGACCCTGGCACTGCCGGGAGTTGAGATGGTGAACCTGGTTAGCTCGTCTAGGGTGCAAGAGTCAGTGAGACGGTTCGAACACTGGAATGTTGCAGCTGCCTGGGTACACAGCTCCATACACAAACCGGGAGGGCTGGAGGGACATACAGAGGGGCTTGGTTCATGTTACCACTAGGTGGGAACTTCACTTTTTGGACTTTTTCAAGGAAATACAGCTTTGAAATACAACAAAGAACAGTGATGTTGCTACGGTGGAGATCATGGGGAGCTGCTTGTACTGCCTCCCGCCCCGGAGGGGTTATCATGTCTCCTCCGTCTTCCCTTTTTGTATTCTTTGGGGCTGCCCAGACTCCAGTGTCACTTCGGCTCCTTCATGTGTTTTGCTCTGCAGCTGACTTCCAGCTCAGAGATCCTGAATCCATCACACAAACCCCTACTGCTAAACACAGCAAATGGACATTTGAGATTGTTTCCGGAACTTCCCTGGGAAACCTAACAGAAATGCTGTCCTTGTCCTTTAACAAAGTTTCCAGTCTTCCTTCCCCCTAATAAATAGCAAATAAAACGTTTCCCTTTTCCCTTCTGCACCTTTTCACCTATTGAACAGCTCTAGGCTTTCTTCTGCGCGCGGATGCGCGAGCGTGCGTGCGTCTGCGGGTGCCTTGGATTTCGCTCTGGAACGGAACGTTTGGGGCTGCAGCTGGTGGGGGACGGGTTTCTGCAGAGCCAGTGGGTGTGCCTGCGTGGCTGTGTGTGTGTGGGGGGGTGGGGTGTGGGGGTGTGTGCGCGCCCTCGGACTCTCCGCGCTGTCCGGGCCGACTGGCGGCTCTACCCAGCCCTGCTGGACCCCTGATTATTTTCTGCGAGATGTTGCACGGTGGTAATGAAACTACTAGCGCCCAGAGAAGATGGGAGGATGGAGAGAGAAAGAAAAAAACCAAACCAAACCAAAACCAAAAACCATTGAAAGCTTTTCTACCTACCTATTAAAATGAGTTCAGGCCGTGAATGCACAGACTAGCCTGCCCTTTGTGGGGCTAGCCACTAGGCTACAGTAAAATGTACAGGAATCAAACATTAATTTAAAACCCCGTAGCCGTTAACTTGCTTGTCCAGCAGAGTGCTGCAATGCCCCCCATCACCCATGATAGCTCAAACACCTGCTGAGAGGAGGGCATTTCATGCTGGAGTCTCTAAGCCACCCAATGGGGCTGGCCAAGCCTTTGGGTGAAAGGTGAAGTGGTGTCAAGTGCCAGACTCTCCTTCATGAAACTCCTTTGCTAGGCCAGGAGATTGAGCCCCACCTTGCCACCAACCACCTCTGACCAGAGCAGCAACTGGGGCTTTCATTGCTACACACTGACTACGAAGCACATCTGTGTACGGAAGAATTCAGTGTGGTCTTACTACTGAGATAGTAATAAAGATGTTTAGGAGTAATTTCACTACATTCTCAGTCAGCGAAGCAATCATTAATGGATTCCTATTTTATCTCCCCAAAGAGAGGAAAAGGATTGAGAAGTTCTCATTGGCTTCTCCCATCTGCCCTTTGTTCTCAGCTTTTACTTCCCATGTGGCTGGGGACATGCACGATGGAGAAGGTGAGAGGCGGTGATACCGGGTTACTGAGTGAGACAAACAGCAGTTCCGCTCTCCCTCCGGAGGGCCCAGGGATGGGAGAGTTCCTGATGTCATTGGTGTTTTTTTGTTTTGTTTTTTTTTTTTTTCTTGCACTGCAGACGTTTCGTGCACACTCAGTGGGTTGGTGGAGCACTTAGGCCCTCCCGACAGCAAGGAACGGAAGAGAGGGCTGCCACCTGCACAGGACTGTGTGGGCCAGTCCTGCAAACCCAACATGCCATGGTTTATGGAGCCTTCGGTTGCAAGGGTTGCCACCTTCTGTCTCAATGCGGCGGGTTCATGGTGCCTTGTCCGCGTTGCTGCTTCTGCTTCTGCTGCATTAACAGCTGCTCCAGGGCTGAGGGTCCAGGGTGCATCATGGAACTGGACCAGATGGACTAAAAACAAAGAGCCAATGCTAGGACTTCCTTACATTAGAGAGCCCCCCCTCTTACAGATGAGAAAGTGGAGAGACTTGATCTTAAAGGTCTTTTCCAACCTGAACAATTCTGTGTTTCTGTATTCTCCCTCTTCTCTTTATCACTCATACCTGGCCTGTCACAAAAGTTACCCAGACTTCAAAGAACACCTTCTAAAGAGAGGCTCCCTGGAAGAAGCTTATCCTCCCCCAGAATTCTCATTACCATAAAAACTCATCCCACATTAACAGTTACTAATTTTAGACTAGATAAAGCAATTGTTGTCATTTCTTCCAGTACTGCCAGCCCAGGCTTGTTCCTTAAAATAGTCTTGAACACCAAGAACTGGAAAATGGTGACATCTTCCAGTACTGGTCACACCTCCCCCATCTCCTGCATGAGTGAACCTGCAGGAAAACCCCTTGGCTTCTAACACTTGCAATGGGCTAACGCCCATCAACATCTCTTCTGGCCCCATCAACAAGCACCCATTCCTGAGCTTCAGTCAAACACACCTTGAGGCTCTCCATAAGCACAGCTGAGGAATCTTCCATAGCAGGAGGGCCTTGGGCTGCCCAGGTGCCACTGGGAGCACTGGACTGGTGCCAGCTGCTCTCCGAAGATGAAGATGTTGCTGGGAGATAGTCCAGACCAAACCCTCCCATTGCTGAAACAGGAGAAAGACAAGTTCAAAGGAATGTAGCAAAACCACCACAGAATAAAACACCATCAGCTGGCTTTGCACAAGCCTGGAACCCAGCACTTGCCTGGCTTATCTGTTTTCCAGCGGTCTGCAACTCTCCTGTCCCTGTTGTCTGGAGTCCCAATAGGTCCAAAGTTGGAGAAGGGAACTGAGTTGTGGTTATGAGTTGGAGGGGAGCTTGGCAAGCTGCTGGGGTTGGAGGAGTGAGGAGACTGGCTGGCTGGTGTCGAATGATCTAGTGATTACAAGGAAAAGGGAAAAAAGGTCAACAGAAACAGAAAGAGCCTCTCTATTTCAAATTTCTTAGCACTGCTGCAAATTCTGCCATCATCCAGTTTTCTCCAATGCTGAAGGTCAGTTTTTATTCCCTCCATTACATCAGAGTAATGCAAATCCCCAGGTTCCAAGTGAATGTTTTTGTGCATATACAAGAACAGAATGACTATGTTTAACGCATACATGTGCCTACCAGAGAAACAAAAAAACCCAGGAAACCTCAAGAGAGCTGGCCAGACAAAGTGAGCTTTCTGCAGGTTTCTTGAAGAACTTTTCACAGAATCACAGAATGGTTTGGGTTGGAAGGGACCTTTCAAGATCATCTAGTCCAACCCCCCTACAATGAGCAAGGAACATCTGCAACTAGAGCAGGCTGCTCAGAGCCCTGGCCAACCTCACCTGGAAGGGTTCCAGGGATGGGGCATTGACCACCTCTCTGGACAGCCTGGGCCAGGGTCTTACCACCCTCAGGGTCAAAAATGTCTTTCTTTTCTCCAGTCTAAATCTCCCCTTTTAGTTTAAAACCATCACCCCTTGTCCTGTCAACACAGGTCCTGCTAAAAAGTCTGTCCCCATCTTTCTGACTGGCCCCTTGAAGTACTGAAAGGCCACAAGAGGGTGTCCCCAGCACCTTCTCTTCTCCAGGCTGAACAACCCCAGCTCTCTCAACCTGGCCTCACAGCAGAGGGGTTCCAGCCCTCGCATCATTTCATAGTTTCTTTCTCTTTTCTATATCTATGTTATAAAATCCAGTTCTTCCTGCTTCTTCTAAAAAAGCAACACAAAGTATATGGATGTTTGAGTTAAAGCCCTACTCCCAAATGCTTGTCAGGAATCTTAAAGAAATTTCAGGATTTAACAGCTCCTTCAACTTTTATCCTGTTCAACTACTTCCATTAAAACCAGGTTCTTACAGTATATTAATTACAGAATCTCCTCATATTTCTGAGGGCATATAAATAAAAAAACAACAGAAACCTTCAGACACTTTGTCAGGCAGTTGTTTGTTGTTTTCTTTTTTAATTTCCAGGTACATTTAACTTGCAGTAGGTTCAGAATTAACTCAAATCCTATTAAATTGCCAGACACAAGAAAGACCATACCAGGATTACCTGAGCTGGCTGGAAGGGATGGAGACCATGGAGTCCCTTCAAAAAGAGAATATAGTGAAGTCTCCTGATGGGCAACTGAAGGGGTGACTTCTGTTTTTGTGCTGGTATTCATGTTTTTCCCATATACCTCATTGAACATGCTGTTATTTGGATATCTTTCCTGAAGGAAAAAAAAAAAAGAAGAAGAAAAAAGAATTTCTGAGTTTAGGTATTTGATTTATTTCCAACACTGAGACTGCACAAAGAAAACAGTTATAGATCAAAACATTTTCCTAGTATATTTTTTGCTCCCCAGTCTCCCCTTCTCTACCTTAACACGAAGTCCATCACATTCCGATCAGGACAGGTTTCTCCTGGCTAAACTGCAAAGCCTTCCCAAAAGCTTTAAATTCCCAGTACTCAAAAACCACCCCAAAAAAACCCCAGGAGTAGCAAGCCCCCACTCAGTTCTCTGGAAAAGAACAGGTAATCCATCGCTCAGGAAATAAAACCCTCCACCCCCTAAACACTTTGAGGTGCACCTTTTCAGTCAACTCCACAATTCTAAGAGCAAGGGGGCCACAAACTCACCCAGACTCAACAGTACGTGTGCAGAACTATAGCTAGAGAGAATCTGGGAAGACAGCCAATCAAGGCAAAGATAATCTTGCTGATACAGCCTGAATTAGGCACCCACAGGGATTTCTTTGAGGTTTTCCACTGGTTTGAAGGGAAGGCCATCCCCACATTGATGCCACATTACCTAGTTTAATGGTAAGCTCAAACAGCAAAAGGCTGCAGACTCTGGTCCTTGCTTACCTGATTAAGGGAAAAGCCACTGAGGGACAGGAAAGATGATGACTGAGACATCAATTCTGATGGTTTTTCCAGCAGGGACTTCTTCAGAAACCCAAAAAGGGAAAAAGAGCAGTTAGTGTTCAGTGTAGCGAGCAGGAGGAAAGTGTGCTATCAAAAAAACTGCTGCAGTTGTTTTGGTCACATTTAAAACCTTCCTTGTATTTTAGCTCCAGCACCTTGGAGGACAGGGGAAGCAAATTGACAAATGCAGAAAATCAGTAGTTTCCCTACTAACTGTAATTAATATCTAAAACTCAATCACAACAGCTGAGAGTCCCAGGCAACCTCCACTGCCAGAATAGCTTTACAAATCTTAAGCATAATACTCTGCTTGATAGATCTAGAAAAGAGATTCCTGCCAAAAAATCCCCTACGGTCGTGTAAAAGCTTGTACAAATGAGACAGGATCCTTCCCAGCAATCAGAGGAACGTGACTAGACTCTTTTACATGGCTACTGACAGGATATTTTTCCATCTTGAGAGCATCTCTGCTGCACAGACATTTCTTAGACAGCAAGAGCAGCCAAGGGCTGTGATTTTTTTTAATTTGGTTTAACAGTCCAAGTAGGATTTAGCATGCTCTTGTTTTCATTATAAATGAAAAGCCTAGAGAGGAAGAAAAAGCCCCCAACCCCCCAGTGTTTCAACCAGAGGTTCCAAAATTCCCCTAGAGTTCTATGTTAAGATATTAGGGACCATGACCTTTTCCATCACCTACATCACCCCCTCTCATACAGCTGTTTTTGCCAGTGAAATATTTCCCAGCTTTCTCTTTGGTTCTTACTATGATTAAAAAGTGAAAAATAGTGTCTCTGAAACAAGGCTGTTTCAGGAGGAAACTGGATCCATTATTATCGATACAGAAACCAAAGAAAAAAAAGTCATAAAGCTTGGCTGCTGGACAACCACCAAACCATAAGCAAGATCCAAAGTGAAAGGTGCATTTTTGTCCCAAATAGCAGCCCTCTTGCACTCCTACTGGCTTAGTGTGTCAGATGTTTTTAAACTGATTGCTCAAACAAAAACTGGACCCAGCATCCCACTCTCTTACACATGATCTCAACTGCTGGAATATCTTTGCTTTTATTTTGTAAGCTTAAGACAAAAAGCCTCGTTTTCTTGGCAAGCAGCAACAAGCTTGTTAGATTTTCAAAGTGACAACTCATTACTTTGAAAGCAGGTTTTAAAAGGCAAACAAAATTCATGCTCTGCATATCCACGCAGTTTGCACAGAGAATTCCCTTCCATTTGTCAGCAGACAGCAACAGTAGGAGCTTCAAAGCAAGCAGCTGAAGAAGCAGCTATTAGTTTCCTTAGCAAAGGTATCTGAGACACAAATGGGTGTCTATTTTGCTGCTAGCTCCTTGGGATGGCATGGAAAATAATCGAGGAGTAGACTTAACCAGAGATTTCCAGTAGAGTCACAAGTAATTCTTCTTTATTACTACTACTGATCTGAAATAGGAGTATTTAATGAGCACGTAGTGCATTTTCAGAGGCAATTTCTAAATTGAGCAGCTCCAAGGCTCTCCAGCTAGTGAACTAGGAAGGCTTTAATACAGAAATGTAGAAAAAAAAGAAAATAATCTCTCCGTCAAAAATTACTGTATTTCTATAGGAGCACTGACTGTATGTATTTCTGTAGGAGCTAATGATTACTTAGCTATTTGCTTGCAATTTTCTTCCAAAGCCATCTTGCTCTTTTAAAAACTCTCTTGCATTTAGCAGGGCAGATTCCCCCTGCTTTTAAGGGATTTTTATGGGTAGATTATAATAAGCAGCACTTGTTCTGATGACTTCCCACAGCCAAATCCGTGCTCCCCACTATTACTGAAGCCACACAACTGCAGAAGAGCGAGCGTGTTCAATGACACAGTGTCTCTCCTGTGGACTGTACTTGCAAAAAAACCCAAATCAAACCAAAAAGGGAACAAAACCAACCAACCCAAACCCCACTGTTACTCTGATTCCTGAACAAGTGAGCAGGCCTGAATGTGGCCCCAGAGCTCTGCCATGGGCTTTCAGCCGGTCTGAGCTCACATGAAGCCTAGCTCAAGAGTGAGGCAGGGAAGTGGACAGGAGGGATGGGGGAGAGAAAAAGGAATTACACATTTCTTATAATTTCATAGAAGATAGAGATGCAAGTTCAGAGTGAGAAGCGGCAGTATTACATCAAATACATACAAAGAGGCTTCGTCCAGGAAGAGAGGCGAGAGGCCCCAGCAGAGCTGGGTAAAGATCAGGAGGATTAGAGAAAATCAGCTCTTCCTCCTCCTCCAAGGCAGCCAGACTCTTTAACAGGTCCGGAGGAAGCAGAGGGGAGCTCTTGGGGTCCTAGTGACAGAAATGAGCACAGTGAGACAAGAGAAGGCAGAAAGGGGAACAGCAAGAGACAGTGAGGAGAGGCTAAGCCACAGCAGGACAAGAGAAAACAGCGAGAGAAAGGCAGGTGGTGGCATGCAGAAGTGTCGGGGTGAGGAAGTGGGGCAGCAGAAGTGTGTTGAGGCACACAGAAGAAACTTAACTAGCCCCGTGGCCTAACAAGCAGAGGGATGAGGAGAGCACCATCATAACAATGGGCAGCTAGTTTTAATTAGAAGAGCATGTGGTTCCCACTGCATCCATGCCAAATACTGAACCTGTTTTCGCATTCGAGGACAGGGAACACAAAATCTTATAATTATTCTTCTATAGCTGACCTGTGAGTAATTTAGGTTTCTAGTAAAATGACAATTTTCATCTTCTTCCCTCCTCTCCTTATAGAGTTTAAATCCCATAAGACTTATTTCCACTGTTAATGGCCACTATGCCAGTGTACAGCTGACTAGACCATTGGGCCAAAAACCCCTGCATCTCGGTATCTTGACGTGCAACTTAACATCATGACTTTTGTGAGGGATGCTTAAAAACACAGGCATGACAAGCACAGCTTCTGTCTGTACCACGCTGTGCTGGCACCAAGGCAGGGTTTCCCTTTTAGGGATGAGAACAATGTTCTGACCCTGTCTCAATCTAAAAACCACGAGCTGAAATCAGGGTAGAGGCAGACTCCTGTACATTGTCTGGCTTCTCTCTCTGAAGGACAAGCCAAGCAATCTCTGCTGACCTTCTGAAAACCCTGAGTGCATTTACAGAGGCACGTCTGACCAAAGGTTTAAAGAAGCCCCTGTTTAAGTTGCTATATAAACATCACCAAAAGCATTCACAGACAACTGTTAATAAATAGCAAAGACTACAGGTTTTATAAACAGCAACACAAGGCACAACTGCATGAACATAAGCAAAGTATTCCTTGAGTACAGCCAAGAGCTAAGGTAGTTGTTCATCTCTCACTGTGTGGTGGGATTTGCAGGGAAAAAAACCCCACAAAACAAACCAACAACCAAAAAAACCCAAAACAAAACAAACCACACAACAAAAGACCCCCACACAATCTAAGACAAGGCTGCTCCTGCCAGCCTCAATTTAACTTGTAAGACCTACTTGAAACCAAATCTTCAAGGGCTGGATCCAACACAAAGCCAACTAAATTGCAGAATTCACCAGTGTTTGCGAGAAACCCATTTAGCAATATCCAGCTCCCTACTAAACAAGCTCAGATTGTCCCATTTGGGGCTACAGGGCACTCCTAAAAGGAGGAATCTCCTAGTGATGTCAGGAATATCAGAGCCTCATTTTATCACTCACAGCATGGATCCTTACCTCAAAGGTCATCCTGGAGACAGTGTCCTGCTCTGGACGGAAGACTCCTTGCCGTTTTCCCCTGCGGTCCATGTTAGGCTGCTGTGCCATCACCCTATTGTCAGCCATGCCATAGGAAGAGTCCCAGTAATATTCTGGCACCTTGACTTCTGAGGGGTTCTGGTTATATGGCTCCATTGGGAAAGGCTTCATTTTTTTCTCCAGAGGTTGCTGTTGCATCACAGGAGGCTGTAATGACTGTTCAAATAATTTTAGAGGGTCCTGGGCCTGCAGGTAATAGGACTGCTTTACGGGCATGATCTTCCCCAGGGAGCCTTGGACTTGAGGCGGGTTCCAGAGCTGCTTCGACGAGTCTGTCTGTGGATACTGAGGCAGAGATGCATCATTTCACCACCTTTGATGTGAACCAAAAACCTAACTCCATTCAAACTGTCAGCCTGGCTCACTTGTGATGGACATTTCACAAACATTCTGATTTACGGTGTTATTCACCAAAATGCCCAGGGTCTTGATAGGCATCTAATACTTGCCAATTAAGTTTTACATCAACAGTCAAGTATAATCCTTACTCTAATCCAGTGCCTCATAAACCCTTCACTAAGATACCAAGCAGCATTTTGCTGCCCAGTTACAGCTCTTTTTCAAGTTTGCCCAGAAGTTCACAGATCAAAATTTCTCCCTGAAGTCTTTAATGATGGTTTTGAGAAGGTAATCCAGGAACGTAGGCTGTTTGATGTGAGAATGGCTCGGTTTGGGTACAAGAGTAGCATTAATAGCAGTTACTGGAATCTGAGCAAACGGCAGGAAAAAAATACTTAAGGGTGCTTTGGGATGGTCACGGGAAATGGGGCCCCGTGTCATGACAAACCTGTATGAGATGAAAATAGATGAAAATTGTACTGGCTTCCAATAGCTATATATATTGTGCTGGTTGGTCCAGTTACAATATCTGAGCATCTCAGTCTATGCAGCTTCAAAACTTTTATACAACTAAAATTGGGTTTAAAGAGCAAAACAAACTTCTTAAAAAACCACTCAGAATGTCAGAGTCTGTTCCTAAGAAGAATTTGCCTACATAAGGGAGCAGGGAGTTGGACTTGATCCTTATGGGTCCTTTCCAACTCAAGATACTCTATGATTGCTTCCATTTATTTTTAAACAAAGCTTAACTTAAGTCAAGTTTACCTGCTGGAATCCGGAGTGGTGTGGTGGGCTCTTCCCAAGGCCCTGCACAGCTTTTGTAGGGGACTGTTGCTGCTGCTGCTGGGCCAGAGCTTGGACCTGTAACTGGCTTGCGGACTGTGCTGTTGCCTGAGCTGGTAAAGATGAGAGGGGTTGCTGGGAAGGAGGTGGTGTTTGCTGAGGTCCCTGGGTCATTGGCCCTGGTCCGGAGGGCCGTTGCTGGCTGTAAGGAATGTGGGACTGTTTCCCACCTTGCACCTGGTTTCCTGCAGGCGAGTGAGCTGTAGGCTGAAGGAAGGTTCCTGGGACAGAAACACCACCTGGGAAGGTGTACCCTGTGCTCATGGAGAAAGCCACAGGAGGGGGGACAACGTAGGTTGGAGGTGGAAACCCTGAGAAAGACAAAAGCACACCTTTAATCACAATTTTCCAGAGCAGATAAACCCACTCAGTGTTTTATGGAGGAAGCTTTTTTTTTTTCTTTCCTTATTTTGTTCATTTAGACCATGAGGACAGAGACACCAGTTTGCATGCATGCTCTATAGCATCCTTTCTCACTGATCACAGCCATGTAGGTGCAACACAGGGGGATTCAAGATTTGTTCTCCAGTTTTCTTGCAATATTCCAGGCACTGGTAACAGTCAGACAGGGCAGTATCTGGGAAAGCCACATTTCCCCTATCCCACACATCAATCTCCCTGCCTTCCCCCCCCCCCCCCACCTTTTCCTTCACCACTCTGGGGTTTTCAGTGCCTTACCCTCTAATTCCCCC
>JANIJG010017804.1:0-11590 GCA_024611175.1 Megaceryle torquata | reverse complement strand
ATTTAAACATTTTTGATGTTCACAAAGACCTGTAGGCACCTCACTTCACTCAGTTCCAATGATTATGTTCCTAAAGGCCCCCACCACCACACAGAAAGGAAGTTCTTACTGACAGATTACTGGGACAATGATTCATTCAGAACCATCACCTCAAACTCTCTCATATCCTCTTCCTGGGAATTACACAGCACTTTCTACAAACTGAACTATTTTTATGGCCAGTCCCAACTGCTATTTCTCCCTTAGCAACAGCTTGACAGATTACTGTTCTAGCACCCTGTTTTCGAAAACAGTATAGTGAAAAGCAGAAATGATATCCTTACCAATACCTATTATATCATTATAGTTGTATTTCTATAGTGAAATAGGTTATTTCCCTCAAGATCCAGTTACACTAGGGTAAGCCCCTTTTACATCAGCATAAGTATTTCTGTTTTGAGACGCAGTATTATTTAACTGCTTTCACAAAGGGTCTTAACTAATAAGTAAACCAGAACAAAACTGTGCAAAGACCATGCAACACATGCTCCCTTCTTCCCTCTAACTGATGAGTATTGTCAGGACTGGGTAATCCCCAGGAAAATCAGAGAACAGCAATGCAAGTTGTCAGCGACGCACACTCTTTGCAGGCACCAGGCACATTCCCCGTGTTGCCACCTTCTGCTCTACTGCACAATGGGAGACGGGTGACTTCCTGGGCCACAGAAGATGAGGGCACAATGTCTATCTATGTCCTAACAGAATCCACGTCTGTACTGTGTCTTTATTATTAACCTCACTGTGTGGGATTTTCACCAATTACTAGTAAAAGTCCAGGAATAAGACAAGCCAAGTAATAAACATGTCAGGGAATAATTTAAGTATAAAAATCCTGTACATTTGACAAAATCTTTAAAAAAAAATAAAAATCAGTTACAGGAAACAGCTTGGCTACTCCATTTCCTTTCACTAAGAATCAGAGACATTAGGCAGTTGAACAGTTTGTCACTATCTGACAAAACACACTGGCCTTGAAATTTAATATTAAATGCCAATTAAAGTATTCCAATCTACCTCAGTTGAAACAGAAATAAAAGGAATTATTTTCTCCTCTGCTTTTACCTGTTCAAATATATAAACTTTTTTTATAATTCAGCAGTTCAGTAAAATACCTCATGGTTTAAATGCTATGGAAATGCATGAAATTTCAATACACTTTCTCTACAGATATGCATGTATAAGGAGGGAGCAATCTTAATTTAGGAGTTCTTACATTCAAAATACAGTATAATTTTAGCTATTCTATATGGGCATATCCTTGTGTGTCAGATAACACACCAGTGTCTTTTTTTCAGGCAACAACAGTGCTAAAAACAATGTAACTGTTGCAGAGGTTTACAGGTTAAACTCTGACAGCCACCAGTCATTCCCTTGACAACAACCCAAGCAGAGCAAACGTAAACTGCCAGTTATAGGTATCAGCTATCCTCAGCCAGAATCTCAGGATATTCCTCCCAGAACTGGTCCCCAATAATGTCACAGTGCAGGGGAACAACTTTAGTCCGAGTCCGAGTCACTTCAACTTCCTTTTCTTCTGCTTCCTTTGGCAGTTGTATTTTCTTAGTCGTGACTTCATTAATCTGAAAATACAGTTGACACAGAAGCAGACATGTAAGACTCCAGAGGGGATTCACAAACTAACAGGAAACAAAGCTACGACAAAAGCAACTATCAACACTATAGCACAGTATAGGTTGTTACAGGTTGCCCAGATTGGTGGTAGAAGTCCCATCCCTGGAAGGTTTTAAGGCCAAGCCAGATGGGGCTCTGAGCAATCTAGTGAGAGGTGTCCATGACCATGGCAGGGGGATTGGAATTGGATGACCTTTAAGGGTACCTTCCAACCCTACACAATTTTATGATTCTACAGAATTTGAACACCGCATCTTTTGAAAGAGTCTGTTCTCAGTTCATAGACTAACACAAGCAGTTGAAACTGTGTACTATCATCACATGGCTTGAATAAATTTACTGCAAATTCATGTAACCGACTGCAAGTATTCTTGAATAAAGTACAGTATTTAGAGCTATATAAAGCAAAAGGGACCTTGCAAATGTCTACAATTACCAAGAAAAAAATAAGCATAAGGACCAAGTGGAACTTATTTCTAGGTGGGAGCCCCCATCTGTTTCTAATTAATTCAAATAAAATAATAGAAAATGTTGTCCAAAACTTAAATGAAGAAAATAAAAGATTATATTTTGTTATGTATAAAACAAAAAAAAAAGCTGAGCAAATTACAGAGAACTCTACTAACATAGACAGATGGGATCTTGATCACATGAAACACACACATTTCTAGTTAAGATCTCCTAGTAGAAAAGGACACTAAGGACAGAAATATTTATGCTTTCCTGGGGTCTCATCTCATACAAAACACAGGACAGGAATTTCTCCACCAATTCTGGATCAATGATGTAATCCTTGAATGATGAACATTTCCAAGTTGTCATTAAAATTAATTCTCCGTTAACAGCTGCACTCCTTACTAAGCTCCTTTAGAGAAGTACAAAAAGACTAAGCATACTATGAGCTGAGCTACCTTACTGAAACTGTGCGATTCCTTTGCAGCGAAAATACTTGGCATCTAATCCTGTCAAGGGCTCAGCACAGGACCCAGTGATTACCATATCAAACTGACAACAATCATTAAAACATATTTTTCAGGAAGCAGAATTCTTCCTCAATTTTCAAAGCTGGTAACACTAAGAAACCAACTGTATAATTCATTTAACAAGGGATAGTCATCCAGCAAATGCATCAGCCTTGTGAAATTCTATACCTACTTCGTCATCTGTTGATGCGCATTTCTCTCAAGGGTCATAATTTGTACCTGACAGACTTCAGAGACTAGTTTTTATACTATGCTCATAAATACAGATCTCAAAAATAGCTCAAAAACAATTAGTCTTTACACATCAATAGATGGGAAATACAGTTAGTTTTCAAATATATTTACACATAGACATATATTGGGGATACATCTGGCGACCTTACACTGTAGCCTGTTTGTCGTAGGGTACCAATTTAAAATATGAGCATGAAGCAAGTGGTTAATTTATTTTTTACCTTCTGCCATATTAAGATGGTTCCTTTCCTATACATCAAAGGTTCATTGTTGTAGTTGATGTTGAATTCAGAAAATAAAATTTCATTCTTATCTCCAGCCAAAGTGCCCTGAGAGGAAATAAAAAAGTATTCTTATAGAAAACAAACTAACAATCTCTAGGGTAGAAGACAGGTGAATATTGGAAGTAAGACTGACATTTATACAGGTTTTTCACCTTTAAGTTACAAAGTTTAATTCCTCTCCCAACAGAGGAATTATTTCCAACTGGCAAACGAGGATATTAAAATAGAGAGGTTTTTTAATAACATTTGCAAGACGAATAGAAGAAAGTTAACAGACTTCAGCAGATTACTTTTGTTTTCTCTTGATGTCTGCGCAATGAGACAAAAATACTACAAAGGGTCTGGGAATCACTATTAGCTGAATCCCGCTACTGTACTTTGTGTGTCTGGATAGTGGACATTTATATGACATTTCTAACATTTCTGAACTTGCTAATTAAGAACTTAAAATCCTGCTAATATTTCACCAAAAATGTGTTATTTGATAATCACATTAACATCTGTACAATTCAAGAATGTTGTTAAATCTACACCCACAAAATTGTTCCAGTAACAGAACAGACAAGGCAGCCAGGGCTACTGGGCAGGCAAGACACAGCTATACAAATCTTGTTATTTTCTTTGCAGTTGGAAAAAGCCACATCCTCCAGAAACACTTACCTTGAGTCTATCCTGCGCTTGCACTGGTGTCAAACCACTTCGCTGTACAAGCATCCAAAACACTGTATTATAGAGGTTATTAATATGGCCTACAGAAAAAGAGAAAAGAGAGAAAAAGTATTTAGCAAATCTGAGTGACTGCTCAGAATAAACAGCTTTATTTCCAGGGTCTTATCCAAAAAAAAAAGCCAATATTAAAGAGGAATTAATAACATGAGTTGCTGAAAAAGATACAATCTTTCTGATCCATTGTTACATTGTTATGTACTGCATATCATAATAACTAGAAGACAGATTTGATTATAACTCTGAAGAGCAGAGGATGAAGGCTGTTTATGTGTAACAATTATCTACACCTGAGCAACAGGGACTAGGTACTAACAAAAGCCTAGAAAGTAAATCCAATGATCTGTCCTAGCATGGAATATACAGCACTTTTGGTTGCTACATGGGTGAACTTGAACATTCACATATCTTTACTGAAACAGGTTACTTTGGCTAAATAAACCCAGAATATTAAAAATAATTAATTATGTTAATATAATATTTCCTGTGTTAAACTCATGCTCAGAATGCAACAAATACAGTTGCAGCCTGAAGACTTGGATTTTCAGCCAGTATTTCTGCATCTACACAAAGCCCCAAACAATTCTAATATTATTTAAAACTACCACCCTACCTGCTGTTGTTTCACCGATACCTATATATACACTGGCAATAACAAATACACTGGCAATTTCTAGTCAGAGAGAAAGAGAATTCAACTGCACAAATCTCTATTTTCTAGAAACACTTACAGTCTGCTTGTCTCCAGCTGAGGTAGTCCTTTAAATTTTGGTTGCTGGGATACAGTACAATTCTTCCATCAAATCCTGGTGGGTACAGAAGCTGCTGGTCCTTAAAGTAATCCTTCCAATAGAAAACGTAACTTGAGGCAAACTGGGAGACCACATGAGTCACGAACTTACTTGCAAACACAAAGCAAAAAGAAAGAAACATATCAACATGATTATTTATCTGTGATTATCTGAGGTATCAGTAGTGATAATTCTGGTGGATATAAGCGCTTTTTAAATAAGGGCCAAACAGCTCAGCAATGGCAGAATCTTCTGTAGGAAGTACTGAGAACCAAGTAAAAGAGTTTGGAAAAGGTAACATGCTGTTAAAAGAATGTTTGTCCTAAAAATATTTGCTTTGCCAAAATTTATTTAAAAAAAAAGTGCATTATCACCAAACATGTTTTCCTAGAAGGCTCACATGCAAAGAGTTCACATGAAGAACCTGAACTAACCGTAGTACACGCACCCAAACACAGCCCTACTCCTACTCTGTGTGCGAACAAAGAATGATGGGTTTAGAAAGAGATGTTAAAAACAAATGCAATTCAGTATCAAAGCAGCTGTTACCTTGCTCTTCTTTTAAACCATCTGCTCTTCTTTTTGAAAACAAAACTGTATTCATCACTCTGTCCATAAGCAATAGCAATATCTTCTAATTCTTGCATCACTGTCTGGGCACACTTGGTCATCAGATGAAGAGCACGGTCATCGTTTGGCTTTTTGAACTCATGCTGCTCAGAAAACCTTCAAAGCAAAAATGGTTGAATAAGAATCCCTTAAAAAGCTACTAAAAATGATAACCATTTATTTTCCTCATATCTGCTTTCTGTGAATACTGATTTCCAGTATCCCATCAATACCAACACAGAATTCCCTCCAGATACAAAAACCAGTAACAAACTCCCTCTTTTTATACATTCTGGTTAACCCATTCTCCTTCCCATCAGTATCTCACCCTAACCAGTCCTTAAAAATGATTGGGTTACATATTTTACTTGGTAAAAGCAAAACAAATACTACTGTCTGTAAGCTCACTTTCTCCTAGGATGCCTTTTGTACTCAGTCCAACGAGGGCAACATTATCAATCAACTTGTTGAGACTTGAGAGCTTTACCAGAACACCATGTGACCAAACCAGAGATCAAATACTCAGCAAGGATACATGTCATCGACCACTCACAGAACTGTGCTCTATTTATCTCTACCATACAGACACTGACACTAATCAATATTTCTGTATACCAGTTGCTGCCCCTCCACCAGCACACTGAAGGCACTGGTATACCACTTCCCCACTGCCCTGCCAAATGCAGAGCTCTGAAGCTGCCATGGCCCTTGAAGGCAAAATTCCATTAGTAATTCCGTGTGCTGGAGAGGCTGAGTGAAGGGTTCAGCGACATTAGGGTGGAAAGGAGAATTTGTAACCCCAGTACCGGCGCGATTCACGCATGCCAGGCTGGGAATGGCCAAGGCCCACTGCACGGCACCCGTCGGGACCCCTCATCTCGGCACGGCACTCAGAGTCCGCACCCCCTGCGCCTTTAAGCCGAGGAAAATCCCGTTCGCGCCCCGACACGCCCCGACACGCCCCAACCCCCGTCCTCCCGCCCCCTGAAGCGTCGTCACAACGACCACACCGCTATAAGCGCCCTGGCCATGGGCTGCCCTCCTAACCTTCACCTGTGGAAGTTGCGGCCGTCTAGTCGGACGACTATCCAGCAGTTGGGCAGACAGGTGTCGTCCACCTCGAAGTCCCGCACGTACTCGAACTTGCTTTTCGCCATGGAGAGGCGGCGGCGGCCACGCACACAGCCCGCCCACCGCCCGCTTCCCGCACGGAGGGCTGACACCACCCGCCAGCACCCCAGCATGACGGAAGCGGAAGGGGACACGGGCCACCCTTCAGCAGCAGAGCTGGGAGCCCTTCTGGTCGTCCAGGCGGACCTCTCTATGGTTCCAGCGCGGTGGGGAAGGGCGGGGCGACGGGACAGGGGGCCGGCGCGTTTCCATGGCGACCGCGGCGCGTCGCGAGGGCGGGCATGGGGTTCGATGCGCTGCCGTTGGCGGGCGGCAGCGGCGCGAGGCCGCGGAGAGCGTTGGCACAACGGTCGCAGACGGCGAACGGCCGCAGCGGGATGGAGCGGGGGGCGAGGGAGCGCCCGCTCCGCTCCAGGGCTCTCCCGAAGCCACCTTCGGGACCCCGCCGCCCCTCCCCGCCGCCGCCCCCCTCTGAGGAGGAGGCCAAGAGCCCCCTCAGCATGCTGCACATCAAAGTCGAGGAGCCCGACGCACAGGAGGGGGGTGCACCCCTGAGCTGCCGCCGGGACAGCAGAAAGTCAGGGGTCCGGTTCATGTGCACGCCGGCTCCGGGGGCAGGTAAAAAGGCGGCCCGCGGCGTCATCGTCAAGAGAGAAAGGAACCATGACAGGTGCAGAGGAGAAAGCCAGAAGGAGATGAAGTTGCTGGAGAAGAGGGAGGACGGGAAGGAGCCCTGGAGAGGAGGTGCTGTCGAAGTGGAGCCGCTTGATGTGACCTTTGAGATCTGCAAGGTGAAGATAGAAAAGGAGGATATTCCAGCTGGCTCCTTGTGTAGGCCTGCTCGTGCCAGCACTGAAGACCTCAAGGTGCTGCAGCCTGAGGGGCTTGGGATTCTCCCTGAAGATCGGAAGATCCCAGTTGTGCTTCAGCCTTTACCTCCCGGAACCTGCGTACAGGTCCACAGCCCTCTGCCATCAGACCTGCTCCATGTGACTCAGGCACCCATGAAACAAGTGCCACTTAAAACACAGTCTCTCCTGGAGCCTTCAGTAAAGATTGAAACTAGAAATGTTCCCTTCACAGTACTGCCCTCTGATTCAGGTATTACATTAAGAGAGCTTGCCAGGGTTCAGTAAGTGGCACACAGCTGACAGATTATCACATAGGAGAACACAAATAGAAAGGCTGTGTTAGAGGACCATCCCTTTGGATAGTCTGGAGTTTGTACAGCTCTCTTTGACAGCATAGGATGTAAACAAAGGGGGACACAGACTTCTCTAGTGGTTTGTTAAAATTAATGTAGTTTTGTCCCCTTGCTCCCAAACTACATTAACCCCCTTATAATAGTGTTCAAAATTGCACTGAGCTGTAATTGCAAGCTCAAGGTCAGGAATCTGCCTGATTTTTAAAGTTACCAAGCATTCATACACTTCTCTGAGAAAATTTGGACACCTTCAATGAGGAACATTCTGAAACATCTGAATTAGAAGCTTACTTTTTTTTTCTGGTCCCTGCATCATTAGGGCTTTATATATGTAGTTCTGGTGGCAATGACAAACTTGCAGTGATACAGTCTATGCTATACAATTTTTCATTTATAAATTCATAGGAAAACAGTCTAGCCAAATGACATCCAAACCAGTGCATTGTCAATTCCTTATGTTTCTTTCCTTTTTTCTTTTTTTTTTTTTTACACTTTATTTTTTAATAATATGTGACAAAAAACATGTAAATGATTCTTCACGCACTGTTCAATGAAGGTTAGTGGAGTATACTCCCTTAGCCTCAGTTATTTTACTAGGAACTCCTCTCCAAACATGCATTGAGTTTCATGTGTTCCAAAGCTCTAGTGATTCTTTTGACAGCTGCCAAATATCCTCTTGATGTACTATTAAATGTAACCTGCATTGCATTTACTGCCTGGAAGATGATCGTCTTTCCTCACTCTGTTGCCTAGGTATGCCAGATACTTCATTTAGCAAGGACAAAAGTGGGCATGTAAAGCGTCCAATGAACGCGTTTATGGTGTGGGCTAGAATTCATCGGCCTGCCCTAGCAAAAGCCAACCCAAATGCCAATAACGCTGAAATCAGTATTCAGCTTGGATTGGAATGGAGCAAACTGACTGAAGAGCAGAAGCAACCCTATTATGATGAAGCTCTGAAAATAAAACAAAAGCACAGAGAGGAATTTCCTGGTAAATGTATTTGAATGTCCTAATGCTTCAGAATTGCAAGATTTTTTTTTTTTTTTTTAATTGATCTCTTTCCTTAGAGCAAGTAAGAACATCAGAAAAAAGTTACAAAAATGTCAAACACACAGTCCTTCTGTCAGCTTTCTAGTGCCTGAAAGCATATTAATTTTTTTAAGCATCCAAATTGATGTTTCATCCTTCATAGCCCCTAATGTTTCTTATGGTCTTAGACCACCACAGCTACAGAAGCCCTTCTGAATGGTTTAGTAGTCTGATGGCCAGATAGTGCATTTATTGTGAATGTAGCCTATTGCATCACTTCACGTGCTCCACAAAGAGCTGCCCAGGTGGCCTATGGTAACACACCCATCCCTTCCTTAAAAGTAGGAAAGGAAAATGCCACAGGAAGCGCAAACAGCATCATATTCTGTGGGATTCCTCAACATTCAGATGTGGATTCCCAAGTAATAGTGTGGAAGATGTTGTTTCTCAGCCTTCTGTAAAAAGGGTTAAAAATTTGTACTCTTAACAAAATTTCTCCATAACACTGCAGTTCTATAAAACAGAGTGTAAGTACTTCGAACACTCTTTTTAAATGCTGCTGAGATACCAGGTGACATGATTCTTTCTCTGTTTGTTGTCATACTCCTGCTAGTTCACAGTTATGGCTAAACCTGGTAGATAAGATCTGACTAAGCTGTCATAAACAAGCCAAGGATAAGAGCAGCTCTTTCTCTCTCTCCTTGCACTCCTTAAAGTGGCATTAAGAGTGTAAGAAACCGAGCTGATTAGTGTAAATTCATTATACATTTGGTTTATGTTGTAAGTCAAAGGCAAATATACTCTCTCTCAAAATCTTTACAGGATTCCTAGTGGGTTATATTTTCCACTGTCTCATGTGACCTACCAGGTATCTGTGAGACTTAAGGGGTTAAGAAAACAATCAGGAAAGATTTTGAATACAGTCATGTTTTTTTTCCTGAACTAAAAGCCCATGGTACAGTGTTGTGTTCTCCTTATCATTCTTTTCTCAGCTGTGCCACACCACTCCCCACTGTTCTGTATTTCTTTGTCCCATAGTTATGGTTTAGTAACATAAAACCAATGGCCCAATATGTCCATTTTATTTACACCTCTGATAAAGTGCCCCATTTGCTACCTCACTGAAACAAATGGAGTATTGCATTGACTATAGGAGCAGGTTTTGGACTTGTTTGTTTGTTTGTTTTAGATACTACACACTTACAGATATCATAGCTTTACATAAAGAATGAGACTGTCTCAAAAATTGGATGTCTGCATCTTTTTTCATCTCTGACAGGCTGGGTTTATCAACCACGACAAGGCAAAAGGAAGCGTTTTCCACTGCCTGACTCTGCTGTATTTTCCAGCGCTTCTCAGAGTATCATCACTACAAATCCAGCTGGCATTTGTCCCTTCCAGTCAACTGCTTACTCTGTTGTCATCCCCAGTGTTAAGAACAGTATTGGACATCCAGTCTGTGAGTTTTCAGTAATGAATTATTTTAAAAATTCAGAATTTACCTCTTGTAGTAGAAGCTACTGTAGATATAGTTAAAACAATTTCTCAGTCTTTTTTGACATCACCGTTTCTAACAGTTTTCTGTACTACATCTCTGTCTCCTAGTCTCTGCCTGCTGTTTCCTCAGCCTCTTAAATTCTTGTGGTGTCTTTATTGCCCACAGATCCTTGCTGTTGTCTTTGTAGCTCCTAGTTACCTCCCGTCACCTCTTAGTCATTTTGGATTTCTATTACTCAAAACTTGCTTCCTGTTAAGATAAAGCTGTTTCATTTTCTTGTTCTCTCTTCACCTCACATATATCTCATCTCACCAGCTCTAACTATACTAGTGCTCAGCAATGCCCTGCTAAGCCTGAAAAAGCTCCTTAGCTTAGCCCGTGGCACCTCCATGCTGAGGTTAGTGTTCCTTGGCAGTGAGGGCACCATTGCTCTAGAGCAAATGCTCAGCAACATAGACTTCTTGCAAGAGACAGCAGACAGAATTGTCAACAAGGCTGTCAAAAAAGGAATTCAGTAGGGTATTAGGAAGGTGTGTGCTACAATATTAAAGCAGCCACTAAATCTGAAAAAGAAATGTTTATTTTGCACATTTTCTATGAGCAGTTACTTGGGTATCTATGCATGCCTGGAATAGTTCTATATGCAGCTGTTTTGAACTTGCACATGCCCACAGCTTGAGCACAGACTGTTCAGCTTTTATACAAACAAAAATATAGTTACAGAAGGAAAGCACTGAAAAGTTGCACCTAACCTGGAAGGATCCTCCTTTTTATAAGAAGTCAGTATGGGCAGTACAATAGGGTGTAGGATGAGAGCTCACAGTCAGTGTGGGCTGACTTGCATGTTTTGTAGTGAAAGAGCTCTGGTCAGTTCATGGATAGTGAATTTTGACAACAAATACCTTAGATTCTGGCAATGGCATTTTTCTCTTTAAGCATACTGACTAGAGCTGCTCTTCTTATAAGGAGGCAAGAAAATGAAATACCTGTTTATTCTGTGGGGTAATATTCAGAGACAAAATTGCACACTAAGCTTTCTGGTGAAGTTTGGGTTAGTGATGTGATCCTTTCTCAAATACTTCTGTAAATGTGACTGAATAAAGTATTGTATGTTTTCTTACTGTGGTGGTTTGACCTTGGCTGGATGCCAGGTTCCCACCGAACTGCTCTATTCCTTCCCCCCCTCCTCTCAGCTGGACCTGGGGGAAGAAAATAAGATGAAACTCATGGGCTAAGACAAAAGCAGTTTAATGAAGAAGCAAAGCAACACTGCATGCAGAAGCAAAAGAAAACAAAGATTTATTCTCTACTTCCCATCAGCAGGTGCTGTCTGGCCCTTGTTGGGAAGCGGGGTTCCAAAAGTGTAGTGGTTGCTCTGGAGCAGAAGCCGATGAACTTCCCCCGCCCGCCCCGGCCCCCCCCCCACC
>JANIJG010017802.1:6391-23001 GCA_024611175.1 Megaceryle torquata | reverse complement strand
TGTCCTGTCATTACAAACCCTTCTGAATAGACCTTCCCCCGCCTTCAGGTACTGGAAGGTCACTATAAGGTCCCCCCGGAGCCTCCTCTTCTCCAGGCTGAACAGCCCCACCTCCCTCAGCCTGTCTTCATACGAGAGATGCTCCATTCCCCTGATCATTTTGGTTGCCCTCCTCTGGACACGCTCCAATATATCTACATCCTTCTTGTGCTGGGGGCTCCAGAACTGCACGCAGTACTCCAGAGTTTATGTCAGAGGAGTTAGGAATGTACTAGAGATAAGTTTTTCCTCCTTTCCACCATGGTAGAAATCACTCTCTTCACACATTTCATCATGTTTCACCAAAAAGCAAACATTCACCTCTCATGACAAATAAAGTGGCACCACTGGTGTCACCTGCAAATTCTAAACTCTGCTTTTGAGCTGAGGACTATGAATTGCTGTCAGGAAATTTAGTGACACTGGAAAGTGAGATTGTACTTGGGAATGTTTATAAATCAAGTGGTGCATGAAATGCCTGAGCTGCATCTCCTGAACTGTTCACAAGCCCCGTGTCTGACTATTGCTGTTACTGATTTGGTGACAACTGTGTGTTTATTTCCAGATTACCTTTTGTCATTTACTCTCATGACCTAGTTCATTTGTCATAACACTGATTATAATTTGAGGAGCTAGCAGTTGTGGAGACTGAGCCAAGATTAAGGATTTGCTTGGTTTGAGGGCTCTTTTTGTTAGAGCTGTAGGCATCTGTAAAAGAGCTGTAAAGTAACTGGAAAGATAAAAAACTGTAGTCTTCTGAATTTGTCATTTATCAGATTACAGAACATCATCAGAGGCTGTATTACATGTAGGTGGATTTTGTTTTTGAGGTGAAAAGAATGGGGATTGGAAGGTGGTAGTAGGACAGGTCAGACCTTTGGCTTTCTGTTGTACATCTGTTTGCCTTTATATTGAATGGACTTCAAGCCAAATGTTGTCTGACCTTGGCCTAATGTACCTCTGCAGCTGGAGACGCAGAGAGTATTTTTGTCTCACTGAATCCTTTTAGGAGTATTTAATCATTTAACTCGTGTGGAAGGCAAATCTTGAAATTAAATCTAAACTAAACAGGCCTGTTTCAGATGCTATCAGGACAGAGCTACACATTGTCTAATAAATCATTTTCATAAAAAGCAGTAGAAAGCAGTTAGAATCACACTTCTTTCTGTCACAAATAAGTAAAATAGACTTTGGGAGGTTTCACTAAATATACTCTACAATGTGTCGGGAATACAGTTCTGACATTTTTATGGTGAGCTGACATCTACTTTAGAGATGCTTATGGAAACTGGTATTACAGTGATATAAGGACAGGTGTAGTTTTTACCAAAACTAAACGTGCCTGTAGGTTGAACTGATTTTCCTTGTAGGGTCCTTGTGAAATTCATTAATTTGCCAGATTTGCAGTAAGCTCACAGGTGAGAGGTGCTGCACAGATACAAGCCTTGCTTCACTGAGCACTGTTGGGCAAAGATGGTAAACTGGTCAGTTTCTTCTTATGGCTCTGTATGATTTTTTAGTGCTTCAGATCAGTGGTTGAGGGTGTTCCGGTTGAATGCCCAGACAGTTTGTGCCTGTAGATTCGGAGGAGCCACAAAAGAGTTCAGTTTAAGTAAGCGAAGTTGCTTTTCTAATGTACAGGCACTTGGATTCTCGTTGTGGACATAGACAGTACTTGCACTGAGTAAGTGCCATTTTTGCAAGACCTGAAAAGTTTTGCTAAAACATTAAATACTTACATTTGCAAGATTTAAAACCAAGATAAGTTGTAGAATCTTGCAGGAGTAAGATCCAGCATCCTAGATGTCTGTAGGAAATCCAGTAAGAAATAGGTAACCTTTGACTAATGCTGAAAATGGGATAAATGTGGATAGAAGGGATTGAGTTTCTATTTCATCAGGTTACCTTTACCATTTTAGTAGTACTGGCTTTTGATGGCAAATCACTGTAAGCCTTCTGGTCTGTCCCTGGGTGGCTTGTGGTATTTATGGGTTTGGGTAAGGCTGTCGCTGACAGGTTTATTTCTATTCTGTCACTTGGGAGAAAAAAAAAAAAAAGTAATAGAGAAAAAAAATCATGCTCAGATCATAAAAATTTTTGAAGGGGATACATTGAGCTGTTTAATAAAGCACTCAGATTTTCTGACACCAGAGACCACCTTGACATATGATTTAGACTGAAATTGACAGTGTTGAGAGGGGAGAATGTTGAGAGGGTCTAAACTGAAAAAAAAAAGAAAAAATTAAAGGCTGTAAAATGAGCCATGGAGAAATACAACTACTTTTGAGAAATGCACCATTTAATCTTAATTCCTCAACTTGACAGTAATTACTACACAGTCAGTTCCATTACTGCTTGACCAAGCAGTAAGTCCAGCATCTGAGTTTTGCTACAGTACTTTAGCTTTGAGCAGACTCATTTGTTCAGTCACCAGGCTGAAGCTATACTTTGATAATTGTTAGTTTTAATTATTTGATGCTTTCTTTCAGATTTGTCATCTACTCCGCAATACATGACTGCTGTTGGATTAGGGTCAGTTGCTGCTGTCTGCCTTATACTGTTCCTGTCGTTCTCGGCGGCACGGTATGTATTGCTGCTACGTAGCCCTCCTGCACAATGCTGACATGTTTTTCTTCTCACACAGGTTTTCTTGCTTGGTTTAAACCTCTTGTGTGGTTAGAACCTATTATTGAGAGTTCCTTCAGTGTTCACTAATGCTGTCCATTGCTTGAACTGATGCCTTCTATATTTTTGCAATCACTGGCAAAACATCTGAAAAGTATGGGGCTCAGACAGTTGAGTAACAATGGAATTTAGTTCAGGGGTGTTTTGATTTAATGGTAACTAAATGTTTGTATGCTGCACTACTCTAAAAGTGAAGTCATACCAACAGAAATGTTGATGTACTTGCATAAGGAGACAATTTCTGGTCTTCCCAACATTATACAAAAGACTGAAAAGGATTATTTTTCATTAACAGTTGATCTTTAGCTGAGGGTTACAATCAAAACATGTGAGAAAATTTAAAGATATTGATTTCTTTCTGTTTCACGATCCTTCATTCAGGGGCAGTGACTTTATACCTCTCCTCCTTTCAGAAGTAAAACAATTATGTGCCTTTAAGTAATTGTGAATGTCCATGTATGTGTAAAATGTCTTGAGTAAAAATAGGTCTTTGTTGTTCATTTTAATATGCTTAAGAATAATCTTCTGATTATTATTCTGATTATTTCTCCTCTTGGAAGGTCAGGAGCCTCCAGGTTGGGGACTGTGAAGTACAGAGTATTGATTGATTAAACTGCTTATTTGGCATTGAGAAATACAAGGAGCTAGTTCTATACAGGGCTGGAGAAAGTAGGATTATTTGGATTATTTATACTGGTCTAAATTTCAAATCAGTTCTTACAGTTTGGAAATCAGCTCTGATTTCCAAAATAAAGGTTCTGCAGTGTGTGTCTTTTTTTTTTTTTTCTCCAAGAAATTAAAGAAAGGGATCTGAGGATTCCCTTGGCAATAGGATTCAGACTAAACTTGATCTTGCAGTCTTGGTTGGTTTTGGCTTTTTGAAAAACATTGTCAGAGTAAATGGACATTTAAGGCACAAGGGTCTGGAACTCTCGTAGTGTCTAAATTAGCACTCCTGGCAAAGGGCTTACTGCAGGAGGAAGGGTCCATGGCATCGAAGTCTACTCAGTTATTTCAGTTTCTCTGTTGAAAATGTGACAGAGTTATAAATATTTCTTAAAACTATGTCAAATCAATTAGTATCACAGAGCACAGTAGACAATAGACAGTAATGAAAGAATCAGGTGTGAGTATGAACCAGTTGTGAATGAGTGTAGAGAAGATCAAGTCCCAAATGAACTTGCATTTCAGTCTTCTTTTAAAGGGAGTGAGAGCAAAAAAAACCCCTCAGGTGACAACCTTTAGTGAGCTGAGTACACCTCCTGTATGAAAAGAGCATACAAGCAAACAGTTCACACTCCAGTAGCTCTTATGTTGCCTACAGGATTCACACTACAGTATAGTGTGAATTTATTTGTGCAGAAACAATGAGTTATTGTCTCTTCAATCCTGACAAGTGTGAAGTGCAAGGATAAAGGTCTGGAAATGCTATCACAAGGCATAATTGAGCAATGAAGATTTTAACAGGTATCTGTGTGCTTGACTACTTCAGTCTTTAGGTTGAAGTCTTTGTCTTATGCCAATGATAGGCAACAGCATCTCTCCAAGCTGCTTTGAGATTCAGGAAAATGAGGCTGAGTAGCTTTTACAAGAGATGGCAAGTGAAAATTTTTGATTGATTACATTTGACAGTGGTCATGCTGTAATGTGGTGTAATGTTGCGGACAGGACTTGAAAATAAAACAAGTATCTTTTTGGTCCTAGGTTCTACAAACAGAGAAATTATTGAATCCATTCTCCTGGTTTAGAGAATATGAGTCAGAATCCTTGGCAGAAAGTAAAGCTGCCCCATCCCAGTAGGAGGCAGAGAAGGGAAAACCCAGGTGTCATTTGTGATAAGACCCTGCACAGTACTTATGAGAAGTAGCTGTAATGTTCATACATAACAAATACACTTCTAGTTTTAAATAAGTATCAGTTTAATGCATTTCTGAGTAAGAATGCAATTTGAAAAATCATGAAGACAGCCTTCTGCCCTGTCCAGTTATAAAAGTCATGGTCTTGTTTTAGGAACTGTACTCCCAGGAATATGAGACTGCCAGGAAGCATGATATACAAATATACCTAAAGGCATTACAGAAAGGCCAGCTTTCTCCTGTCTGCAATGCCTATGGTACATGCACCATCCATGGACAGCATACCCATGTACTTCTGAACAGTGTGAGAGGGAGGCTTGGGAACAGATTGATGCCAATACTGTGAAACCATGGCTTTTGGGGGGTCTGCAAAAGCAGGTTAAACATTTCTCAGTAATTTCTCAGCTGATTTCACGGTGTCAGGTGAATGGTTTATTTCTTGGGGTTCCTGTAAGCTTTCCCACTCTACAGCTTCTGTCACAAAGAGCCACTGTATTCAAGTGCCAGCCAGCTTGCCACATGTTTGCTGCCTCAGATTACATTTCCACAGTGGGACAGATTGTGAATTCCCCCTAGCATGGTTGCTGACAGCAGGTTTAACTGTTCCTCGGTGAGTAAAAGTCTGACACCAGATTTGCAAAGCACACAGCCTGACTGCTGATATCCTTAGGTATTATTAAACTTCTTCATTTTAAAAATGCATTACCCATAGCTGTTATTATTAATGTGTCTTGTCACACATTCACCTTGTTTCATTCCTCCTAATCCTTTGCTTCCTTTTGTGTATGTTGCCCATTCAGATGTGAAAGGACAATGATAAAACTTCTGCTTTCTGAAGATCTGCATTGGGCATGAGTGTTATCAATGCCAAGGTTAACATAGGCCAGGTAGTCAATCAGACCATATGGGAGTGCTTCCTACCCAACTTTCTCTGGCTGTAATGTTCAGTATTTATACCAGCACCTTAGGTCTTCAGAAAATTTAGAAGCTGTCATTTATTCCATCAGTATGAGTGATGCAACTTCTGTCAGGTTCATGCTTGAGTCTTGAAATGGATTTTAAGTATTTAATTTTTTAACTGTATTTTTTTCCTCTTTCTCCAGCTCTTATCTCCACAGCACAGTGCACTCCCCACCTTTAGCCTGCGAGGCTGTACATTTATCTGCCACAGTGGGCATGGCACAAACAGGGATTACGTCATCGTTCCTAGAGAACGAAAATGTCTCTCTTCTCTAATGTGTTATTCCCTCAAGTCAGCATAGAGAAAATGCACTCTTCGTACCAAAGCCAGCATGGTATGGACATATCTGCACGGCACATATGTAGCATGGGCAGTTGAAATGGTTTTGTTACTGGAAGTGAGGTGATACTCTCTCCCCTTGTTTCCAGACAGTATGGTATGTAAAGGAGAACCTTCCCTCACAAACAGGTTTGTGGCAGAGACATTAGCATGCGTCCTGTGTGTTGGCCACAGGCTTTCAGCTCTTCCAGCCTCATGTATGCCTCATAATGAATGTCTGGATTGTACTTTATTACATGAATAATCCCACGATGCAGTTGAGACTGAGGATCAGCTGCTGCTTTATATACCGTAAGACACATAAACCGGTCCATTTTAAGAGAAAGTCCAGAAAAACCCTTATGTCAGATAAAGTGCCTATGGTATTTCCAGGTACACAGGTGGAAGACTTTCCTCAGTTACTTATGGGCAATGGTACTTCCAACAAGTACAGAGTTGCTAGCTATGAAGTTGTCATATTTAAATAGTGTCAGCAACAGATGTATTCCAGAGATACTGTAGTCATTGCTCATAGCAATTAATAATAATTGCAAATAATATACCAATCCATAAAACTACAGTTTCCCAAAATGCTCAGTAGCTTTAATGTCATGTGAAACTAATTTAAATAAGGGGCTACCTGTGTTAAGTGCAGTTTTGTTAATCTCTGTTCTGTAATTACAGCTGAGTAAAGCCATTAAATCATTGTATGGTCAATGAGCTGGTGTGTAACATCTGGTTAGAGTCACTTAATAAAGTATAATTAACAAATTTCATATGGCATACACCCAGTTAATATTTTTTCCTTCTGTAAGAAAGATCAAGTGCCTTCGATTAATTCCACTGCTGTTCAGAAGTTGCTTTGAAATGTATTAGCAAAATCATTCTGTTAACTGGTGAAATAAAGAAGCAAAAGTTTTGGTACTCACTTTTGTCAAGGTTTTTTCCAAGTTACATTTTGTGTTTTATCACTTTGAATAAATGATACCCATGTCTGGAATTCTGAATGTTTCTGATTCCTGCTTGCTTTTTAATTTTAAATGTTTTTTCTCTCTAGGTTGTGTAATTCCTTTTTTAAAAAGAATGTTTTAAGGTGTATCAGCAGACTTAATAATTGGAAGCAGACAGGTATTACAATCAGTTACTTGAGAGAGCTTTTACCTGCTGCATCTAACTGGAGGTGTTTTCTTCAGATTTGGTTAGATACAATTTCTGCTGTCCAACATTTCTGCTGCTTACTAAATCTGCCCTTCAAGTTAGTAAGCTTTCAGTAGTTAATAGCTCAGTAAGAGCACCTTTGTCTGTATTAGTGCTTAAGAGTTGGTAACATTTTCTTATGTTGATTGAGAAAGAACAGCTTAACTGTTCATACTGGGCTACTGTTACTTAATTTTCCAGTTTCTCCTATGCAATTCATTCTCACACATTCTGCTCATAATTCCCTTTCTCAATGGAAGATGTTGCTGAGGTTTGACATAGTGGTACAAACTGCACCACTTCATTCTGGTTCATTCTCCTGCTGCTTTGGTCCTGTGAGAGAGTTCATGATCAGTTGTTCCTGAGTAAGGGGGAGCTAGAGAGGCAGGGAATGGTTTAAAGAGACAGACCTGTCATCCTCCGTGAAAGAAAATTACTTTTGCCTTTTACTAAGACCAGCAGTGTTCCAGTACATTATGCAGGAGCAGGAACATGAAGTCCGTCTTGTCAGTGGCTACAGTTGTAAAGACAGACGTCTTCACACAACCTTCAACAAGTATGTCTGCATGCCTATTCTTTATCTGTCCTGTCCTTTCATAATGTTAAGGTTTTCAGAGCAAGTTTTCTTACCAAACATCCACAATTCTGCTGGGACCTACATAAAGTATCGAACGACTCATTTGCCCATCTTTGCACAGCAGAGCGGAGCAGTGTATTAACACCCAGGAAAGGATCAATAAGGAAGAATCAATGACGCAGGACTCCCTGCCATCTTAAGTTCTCCAAAGCAACTACATTCCTGCAAGTTTCCCTCTTTTTTTCTGCCTCCTTTGTCATTGTAGAAAGACCATTCTTGGCAGCCTGTCCTCATCTGTTGTGTAGTTATCTTTCTTCCATCTCCATCAGCTACAGTTTAATGTAGGAAACACAAAATAATTTATCCTTGCCCTTGTCAGATAACTGCGCAGATGGTAAGAGATCTTTTGTTAGAGGCTCTCTCTTTCAGAAAGACATTGTATTGCTCCTAAGCTTTCAGATTTTATTTTAAAATTGTTAGGGAAAGTAAAAACGTTTAAGCAGTAGGAAGTTAAGAAGTAGCTAGAAGAGAAGAAGATTCTTCAAAAGTTCTACCCATAACAACTATTATAGGACTGTATAAAAAGAACAACATGAAATTACAGTGTCTGTGCTTATGTCTCTTAGAGAAACAAGCTTGTACAGTGAAACTAATCTGGTTTAGGCACACTGCTAATAAAGGCCAGTCCTTTGACATTTCATTAGAAGGAAATACGCCATTATGCTATGAAGGATTTCACTGCACACATGAACTTCTACACTTTGGTTCAGATAGGTGTTTTGCAAAAATGCTTCTTAGAAGGCCTCGTGGACTAGCAGATGCCACTTTGAACGAGGCTTTGGAGTTAGAAGTGTATGCCTGTAGGGGTTCTTGTGCTATTCAGATTTAAAATCCTTGTACTCAAGTTAATGGAATGATCTAGCAGCTCTGTTTTCTGTATGTAGCACCCTGCTGAACTAATTGTAACACTGACATAATCACACTCTCATGGTTCAAGAAATTCTAGAGACATTCTAATGACGCTTCACTGCTTTTCCTGAAAAGTCACTGAAATTCTCATTTTTCTTTCAATGCTTTTTTTCTCTGCTTCTTTGGAAATACGTTCCACACTCAGTCCAAGTAAGGTGAAGACAACTGCAGCTGCTCTGCTTTTATAGCTGATCTGTACCCATTCATGGTGCTACATTGAGATGTGCTGTATTGAGAAGTTGCTTGGTTTAGATACATACCAATGTCTGCATTATCTCCAAAGTGG
Organism: Megaceryle torquata; assembly: GCA_024611175.1. Classification (NCBI taxonomy): domain Eukaryota; kingdom Metazoa; phylum Chordata; class Aves; order Coraciiformes; family Cerylidae; genus Megaceryle; species Megaceryle torquata. The sequence goes on along the minus strand of JANIJG010017802.1, from coordinate 14,113 downwards.
TTTTGGTTTTGTTTGTAGAGGAAACAGGAAGTTGTTAGTCCTAGATAAACAATTCTGTGTAAGCTTAAGTTAAACTGTTTTTATTTTTTATTCTGTAATAGTGAGATAACATGCAGGTTATTGTAAAAATCCATCATTTATGTATATAACTGTGATGTTTCAAATGAAAAACCTTTTATTGTAGTGTATACTTTCTACTACATATCACAGATGGGTCCCTTAAATCTTTTGGTGTTATTTTCTTTGTTCTGGTCTTGTAGACACAGCCAGAAGCCATCCAGGCTTGTTTGTTTGTTTCAGTATTTATAGCCTCAATCGATTGTACATACAGGGCCAGATTAACAGGCCAGTATGCTCCTGGTTTCTGCATGTGGTCTCCGCTTTAACTGTTCCCAGTCACCATTCCTGTGTCCTGGGTCTTGCACTGTTTTGCAGAACCATTTCATATTCAGCAGAATTCAGGCGGAGTGTGAGCTGGCAGGTCTGATCTCTAGCTCAGATGGAAGTATTTCTGTTCCTAGTGACAACACTGCTAGAAAGCTATGAAAGTCTCTGAAAAATCTAACTGTTGTATTGCTTTCAAGGACGGAGCTGGTGCCTTTGGATGATACTCTGAGGAGACTCTGTGAAATTGGTTGATCTCGGTGCTGAGCTCTGGTAGAAAGGAACAAGTGTCAGTGTTGCAAAAGCACCTCGACAACATCAAAAAGGAAGACTTGTTCTGAAGTTTTGTTTTTCCTCCTGCCTCCACCTTCCCCAAATGTTCTTCTGTATTTTTTCCAGAAATACTGCTTTTGTTCCCGCAGTCTTAGAACTGAATAAGGAAGAGAGACCTTTTACTGGTGTTTTCCCACCTTGAGGCAGCATGATTGATCAATTTCAGTTGCAGTTCATGTTTTATGTTCCTGGTATCCTTGTTGGATCACCACATTGTGAAAAAATATATATGTAAAAAATTATATATATATACATGTGTATATATATATGTGTATGTATATATGTATGTGTCTTGTGCTGTTTCTTCCATTTCAGTTAAGAAGTAACAAGATATAGTCAGAATCTCATAGCAAGGGTGAGGAAGTTCAGTTTCTGCTGCCGGGAGTATAAAAAATTATTAATAGACTGGGGAGCACCAGGGAATGGATTATAGAAATAAAGTTCTTAACAGAAGGTAATTTCCAAAGGCCCAAATTATCCTGAGCCTCTTTTAGCCTGGAATGTTTTAGCTGGAGTTTGATGACCATTTGTTTATGTCTCTTCTGCAGCCATCCTGGGACAAGTGGAGAGAGATCAAAACAGATTGGAGTATGGTGAAAATGTTCCAATCTAATGGGCACAAATCAGCTCTGCCAATACATAGGGTAAAACCTAAGGTAATAAGAATGTAGGGGTGCTATAAACCAGTTCTCAGCTTTCCCATGTAAAGCTAAAAATGACCTGCTCAGTTTGGGTCTTGGCTAACGAGGATGTTAGGAAGTTCCATTTTGGTTTGCATTCCTGTGAATTCTGACCCATTCCAGGTATTTTCTTTCCATGTGTATGATTTGCCAGTCCTTTCCTATAACCTGGAATCATTCAGGCACAAAAAATGTGGTGGATGTGTAATGCCAGATGAGTAGCAATCTTAACTGTCTGCTGGGAAGCAGGGAAATTAGGGCTTCAACAACATTTCTGCATTTTGTCAGTGTATCAGTCTCTTACTTACTGCAAATAATAATAAAATTATTATTATGCGATTATGCAGCATGTTTCAGAACTATGATTTCAGTGTTTTGTGGCAAAATCAAATCTGGTTCCTTCCAGTTCTGTTAAATACTACCTGACTCCCTTTATTCTTCATGGCTTTTTTCTACCAGATACTCATTTTATTACAATAAATGGGGCTCAAAATCGGGAATGCATCCAGATATTCTGAGAAATTAAACCTTCTGCCCCAGATCTTAATGAAATTCGCTTGAAATGATGGAATTACACAACTTCTCACCCCATGCCACTTAACATTCTAAATTTAGTGCTATTAAATATGTTTATATTAGTTTAGAACCTGGTCTTAGATTTTAGCTCAAGACAGAAAGAGGCAAATACATGGACATTTTTGTGAGGAGACTAAAAGCAGCAGCAGTAAGAGTGTTTCCTTGTATGGCTACAGCAGTATTCAGACTTGAGCAGTAATATTACTTATGCACTGGTCAGTGTGCACTAAGGTAGATGGGGATTTCCAGCTGCACATTCCTTTTGTGGTCCCTTTCTTGTTCAAAGATGCAATTTAATCCTATTTTTGTTTTTCCTTCCTAAAAGATTTTCCTGTTGCTCAGTCCAACAGCATTTGAGATTAAATACTGTTGTCTGAGTTAGTTTAAGATTGTGTTATCTGTTCTGCTTTCTGCTAGGACTTCTGGGAGTTTGTTTTTTCATCTCACATCCTGACAATTACCACAGTCAGACTGATTCTTATTTTCCAAACAGACCAGATGGTTGAAGCACATTTTGATATACTGTTTTTAGACATGTTGCAATGAAACACCATGCTGTTTTGACAATGTATAACAAGTACTTCTGATATCAAGACTTAATGCAGGCACCAGTTCTGGCTCTGTCCAGGTTCATGCTCCAAAACAAAAATCTTGTTTTGGAGAGTTTCTGCTTTGTGGAGTTACAAAGTAAGATTTAAATGTCAGTGATTTTGTAATCACAAGTAATAAACCCAGAATACTTGGTAGAGTATCAGCAAGCAAGAATACTAAATATGAGAAGTGATCCTGTTTAATCCATTTAGGTGTCATTCCATTTTGCATTTATCCATAAACATGTCCCAGCACATGATAGTAAATCAGTATGATGGTGAAATACTTTTGCCTTCAGGCTTTTTATCTGGTACCTGGAATTTCCCTTCCCAGATATTTTCCTTGTAGGTCTGCCTTGCGTATTGAGTAATTGCTTCCTGTGTTCAGTCATATCCTAAAATGCCCTTTCTGCATGGGCAAAGTCTCTGCAGTCAGGATATGGTTTTCCATGCAACAATGGCCTGGTGAAAATTGAAGTGCTTTGGTACAGTGTGGAGGAACTGCAATACCAAAAAGAGACATTATTTCACAGCAGTGGCCCTCCTCAAGTCTAGCTATACAGTGGGGTTTTTTTTGTGGTGTGGTTTGGTTTTGTTGTTGTTGTTTGGTTGGTTTTTGTTTTGTTTTTGTTTTTGGTTTGTTTATGTTTTGTTGGGGCTTTTTTGTGTTTTGGTTTGGTTTGGGTTTTTTGTTTGTTTTGGTTTTGTTTTTGGTTTTGGTTTTTTTTTTCCAATTTCTAGTCCCTTTTTAAAATCTTAGCTCTTCAGTCTCTAAGATCATGAAGCAAATTATTATATCCCTTTACATTGTGAGTGTCTGCTTTACAGTGAGTGGCATGTGAGATTTAGAATCCCAGAATGAGAGTATCTTGAGTTAGAAAGACCCATAAGGATCATTGGCTCCAACTTCCTATTCCTTGCAGGTCTTCCTAAATCTGAGCCACATGATTAAGAGTGTCATCCATATGCTTCTTGAACTCTGACAGGGTTGGTGGCATGACCACTTCTCTGGGAAGCCTGTTCCAGTGAGACCAGCCATGCTCTGTGAAGAACCTTTTCCTGATGTGCAATCTGAAGTTACCCTGCTGCAGCTTCATTCCATTTCCTTGTGTCCTGTTGCTGGTCACCAGGGAGAGGAGATCTATACATGCCCCTCCATTGCCCCCTTTGAGGAAGTTGCAGACTGTGATGAGGTTACCTGTCAGTCTTTTCTTCTTCAAGCTGAACAAGCTAAGTGATCTCAGCTGCTCTTTTTTAAGTCTTGCCCTTGGAGGCCCTTTGCCATCTTGGTCACCCTTCTCTGGACACACTAATAGTTTGATGCCCTTATATCGAGGTGCCCAAAACTGCGCACAGGGCTTGAGGTAGGGCTGCAGCAGTGCAGTGTAGAGTGGGACTAGTTCTACCAGAAGCATGACAAACATGGGTAAGTGGAGACGGACCTGGCACTGCGGGCAAGCAACAGCAGGAGTGGATGGGTCAGGAGCAAGATTCCCCTTTAGCCTTCTCCCAGCAGGTGGGGTCATGACCCAGCAGGGTGGGAAACTGATTGGGGTGCCTACTGACCACCCCAGTCCTCCCTGCAAATCCCATCACTGCTCAAGAAAAAGGCAGCCAGCTGGGGGAAGCATTACCAGCCTCAGGCAGTCCCCACTGACTGGTCACACTATGTTCCCTCTTGCAGGAGACCTCTGCAAGGCGTCAGGAGTGGATATGAGACACACAATCACAAAAAAAGTGTTGCAGGTGACCAAGCTAGAGCAACATGGAAATGAAGAACGTGAAAACAATAAAAAATACTTTCTTTTTTCTTCTGGTGCCAAGGGCCTCCAGTGGGGGAAGGCCGCCGAGGCATCACTGAGCAGTGGACTGTGACCTCACCTCCCTTGCTGCTAAGCTTCAGATGACATCAGAACCAGGGGCAGCTTGTCTTGTGCCTGGATTCTGACGAGCATGCCTGCAAGATGTGGGTCATTGAGCCTGGCTACTTGCAGTGTTGGGTGGTGCTTTGAGGGCTGCTGTTGGCAGCTGTCAGTGCCCTTCCTGGAGCCATCCTCTGTGTTTGTTTCCCCAACCCTGCCTGGTGCAGGTAGCTGGGCACTGAGGGACGTGCCTGCAGCAGCAGAGGGGAGTTGCAAGTTGAATTGTCCCCCCGGGGTGGCCATGGGGTGGGTGATGAGGCTCAGGGAGCCAGGAGGGTCCTCCCCTCCCTGGGTCAGCAGGTGACCCTGACCACTCTCCATTTTGCAGAATGTGACACCCTTTGGTGTGCTGGTGCCAGCGAGGGGAGGCAGCTCCTCATTCTCAGCTCTCCCCAACCTGCTGCGAAGCACAAACATGGCCACAGAGACAGAAATGGAGCTGCCCTATCGGCCATGGTGCCCAGAAGAGCATCGCCTTTGTGCAGCCATGCCAACACCAATTCTGCCTGGGCTGCATCCTGCGGTGGGCACAAAGGGTATCAAGTTGCCCACTCTGCAGAACACTGATGGAGAAAATCAAGTTTTTGTGTGGGGAGAAGACGACTACCTGGAGCACTTAATCAGTCTCCCTGTACAGCCATCCCTCACCAGCAGCCAGGCAGGCAAAGCTCCCATCCTGGACAGCAGCAGCCCTTATTTCCACGTGGCAACTCCTCCGTCCTCTCTTCAGGAGATGCCGTTCCTCCAAGAGCAGGGGGCTGTGGGGACAGAGCACAGGGATTTCTTGGGTGTCATGGAGATCGACACCAGGATGGTGCCCTTCCAGGACTTCGAGTATCTGCAGCACCCTGCGCTGCCCTGGCTGCGCCGCGGGCTGAAGGCGCTGCACGGGGAGCCGCGGCGGCTGCCGGCGGTGAAAGAGCAGCACGTTCTGCCCGCCCGCTGAGTGACGGGGCCGGGCGAGGAGGCTTCGGTCCGGTACCCGCAAACCCCCTGCCAGGAACGGGCAGCGCCGCTGGCCCGCGGCCTCGTCAATGTCATCGAGCAGCGGTGTCCCGGGGAGGCCCGGCGCGGGGCGCTCCTCTACGGCAGCGACTTCAGGCGCTTCCCGAGACCCAGGCTCAGCCCCGGCGCCTCCCGCGCGGCGCCTCCCGCCCCCGGCCCAGCCTCCTCCCGCAGGCTCCGGGGCGGAGCGGGAAGAAGCGGCCGGCTCGGAGGCAGGCTCCCGGTCGCCCCCCGTCTGCGCCCGTCCCTGCGGAGCGGGAGCGGCCCCCGGAGGAGCCGGGGCGGGCGGTGGCGGCAGGTCCCTCCGCCCAGGGCTGCAGCCGCAACCCCTCCTCTCCCGGCCCGGGCAGGGGCCGCTCGCCCGGGGGGCGCAGTCGGAATCTGAAGTTCCCCTGAGGCAGCTTCATTCCATCTCCTCTTGTCCTGCCACTAGTCACCAGAGAAGATCAGCATCTTCTTCCCCATTGCTGCTGCCTTCATTTGTGTGCTGGGGATCAGTTTGTCCTAGTTCATTTGTGTTAGTTGAAACATCCGTCTGCATTACTTGATGTGTTTCACAGTTTTACTGTTCTCTAAAGAAATGAGGCTGTTACAGACTTTCTCCGTTTTCCCATAATAATGTCTTTGCCCACAGGCACGTACAAGAACAACAGGAGTCACAAAGTTGTCCGCTTGTGTGTTTGTTGAAAACAGCCATTTGAGAAGGACTAGCATCCTGCCTCTCTTCTTGTCTGGCGCCAGAAAATCCACAGCACCAGTAAATAATGAAAGAAATGATCTGTCCGTGACTTAGGTAAACATGCAGTACAGAAGAATTCACTGCACAGTCAATTCTCTCTGTTTCTTGCTTGCAAGCATCCATGAAAATATTTTACTGCTTACTATTTGATTAGCCTCCTGTGCCTGCTAAGAACTGAGCTCATTTAACAGCAATGTTCAAGTTCTGCTAGAAATTTAGGTCAATTGCAAGGTACAAATCCAAGGAAAACCCGGCTTGGTTGAGCCCAGCATTCACAGATCTGCTTGTTATCTAAAGTCTCTAAGCATGTCTGCAGGCTGTTATCTGCAGACAGTTTTAAACAGTTACAGAGAAAAGGGGTTTTTTTCCAATTCTCATTTGCAGTCTGTAAATTCTATTATGAGCATCAGAAAATCAGTGAATTTGGAGGCATCTCACAGAAAAGCACAGAAGTGTTTTTCACTAGAAAGGAGCAGTGAAATTCTCTGAAGTCATGTCTCTGAACTGTAGAGAAGAAAAATCGGTGCAAGTGCAAGCTTTCCTTAAGTAGGTCTTAACTGATAGCTGCTGGTCTGAAATGATGACGTCAGCAGAAGAGGCAGACACAGGCTTTGTCAAGGAACATGTTTTCTCAGTTCTTTGGTATTCTGGGAAAGATGAATGCAGCACGAATAATATATAGGGAACAAGCAGTGCATAGAAGAAGATTAACAAGACAAATCTTGGTGTTCATATGAACCAGGTTTATGCAGGTGTGCTCTACTGAACTGTAGATATTTTGTAGAATATTTTAAATGTGAAGCAAGATAATTGTTAGATTCATTCAGTTAACAAAAACTTTTCAGTCTCAGACTTTTAGAGTGAGCTTGTAAAGTTGGCCTCTAAAGCCATTCTCTTCATGTCTCATTCATGCTCTTACACATTCATGTGTTTATATTCAGAAACTGTGCTGGGTCTGCAGGTGCCTTCATCTCTAAGGCTCTGTGTTAGAGTCTGATGATTGTAGATCCTAGTTTGTCTTAGCTGGAATTTACTATTGTTTTTGCAGCTTACAGTTTATATGCTAATTCCCCTGTTAACCGTCTCTAGCAAAATTTCTCTTTAATGAGAAATAAGTAATCTGGAAGAAGTTTCAGCTTCAGTGTTCACCTTTCTCACAGATGCAGAAATTTGGCTACAGGCTGCTGGTAAATCACAAGCTACAGATAAAAGTATTGAAACTGCAGAAGAAGCAGGTCTCTTTCCAGCCCTTCCCAAGTGCACATCACTAAGCCAGTCCTTGTTTTTCCAAATAAACAAGCAGCTTTCAAACTGGATATAAATCTTTCTCTTCTGCCTTTGACATCCTTAAGTAAATATACCATACTTTGACTTTATTACCTTTTAATCTTAAATTAATTTTCTTTTACATTTTAAATTACATTTATTTCCCTTTGTCTTTTTTTTTATTTTTTTTTATTTTTTTTTTTTCTTCCTTGCTCTTCAAGCGCCCA
>JANIJG010017799.1:99584-111303 GCA_024611175.1 Megaceryle torquata | reverse complement strand
GGCCCCAATCACCTCCCTGGGCAACCTGTTCCAGTGCTCCACCACCCTCATGGTCAAGAGCTTCTTCCTTACATCCAATCTAAATCCACTCCTTTCTAGTTTAAACCCATTGCCCCTCGTCCTTTCCCTCCAGGCCTTTGCAAGCAGGCCCTCTCCAGGCTTTTTGTCAGCTCCCTTCAGGTGGCTGTTGGGTCTCCCCGGAGCCTTCTCTTCTCAAGGCTAATGACACGAAGTCATTAAATTTGATTTAACTGTAGAGGTGTTGGGAAATGCCAATGGAATTAAAATTTGTATCTAATGAGAAAATTACTTACAAACTTTAGTTTGTTAAAACAAACCTTTGAGGGTTTTAAGACTTGGGCCTTTAAGGATTTTAATCATTAATATATCTCAATATCAACATTTGATTACAGACATCCTATAGTAAGACACATCCATATTTTTTATTTAAGATTGGTGTTCAGAGATGCAAAAAAAATAATTATTGGCTGGCTCAAACAACAGTAACATAATATCCCCCCCAAAAACATGCAGTTAGCAGAAACATTGTTAGTAGACAACAAAAAAAAAATAAAGGAAATAACTCACGTGAAAATCTCAACGTGGTTTAAGACTGTTTTTATAAGATATTATCTCTTGTTGAAAAAGACAAACTGTTCCTTCGCTCATTAACATCTACTTCAAGGCTCACGCAATTAATAATGAGGAAAATCTCCACAGGAAGGACACGTGGCAAGCACATCCTGACATCTGACAACTATTCCAGCCAGCACAACGCACAGCTTTGCTCACTTGAGGAAACCATCTCTCCTTCTGAAGGAATATCGGGTCTCAGATGCTACGGGGCAGAGGAATGATTGCCAGAGGGGAACCAGCAAAGACGAGCAGGGGTGGCAGGAAGCGATTCTGGTGACTCGGCGGGTGACAAGAAAAGCAGGATCAACGCGCTGTCAGCACGCTGCAAGAAATGCAGCGCTTCCAAGAAAAACCAAGACCGCTTAAGGAGCTGTGAGAAAGAAGAGTCTGGCTAAAATCTGTGTTCTAGGCTAAGCACTTAAAGCCAAACTGTTCGCTGAATCCAAGCTTCTTTGAATGATGTCAGCAACAATATTTTATTAATAGACACAACTAAACCAAAAGCAAAATAATCAACAGATGCATCTTCAACCTTCACCTCTAAGCCCTAATAGCAATCCTATTTAATTAATTGCTGACTTAGTGTTCCAGGGAAAATATCAGCACAGCAGCATTGGAGCAGGAAGCTTGCTGATAGCATAAGTGACAGAGAGGAAGCCGTGCCGTTCTGATGCATGCAAATAACTCCAACAGGGCTTGGTTCTCTACAGGAAAAAACAGGTGTTGCTTCTGGCACCCTTGACACACTGTCACGTTACACCATTCAGACACACAGGGGTTTATTAACGATATTCCTAACAAGATGTAAGTTCTCAGCAGTAACCAAAAGCATGACACAACACCTTGACAAGTAACGTGACAGCTCCTTTCTAATCAAATGTGCTCAACGTAAATAGCTCTTCACTACATCTGACACTCAGTAACAAGGCTAAGAAATCCTTAACAGCAGAGACAGTGCTCTAAGAATCTCACCCATACCTTTAAAAAAATAACTAATGCTCTATTTCCATCAAAGCTTGCCTGTTCTATAACAGGAAATCTCTATTTTTCTCATGCCACACCACACTTCAGAAGCTGCCTTGATCCTCTGGCAGACGTACAGTCTGTCACTAGAGGGTGCAGTCGGTCTGCTTCTCAAACAAATTATTCACAAATAAAATGCTACTATGTGACCAAGCTCTTTCAATGATTTTATGGAGAGGCACATGTACTGCATTTTTAATTTACATTCCAAGGAATTATTTTCATTCAAGCTCTCCAAATAACCAAACTGGAAGACAACATAACAGTCTCTACAGCAAAGGAGACTATTGTGGGTTAGATTCAAGCTGATTTTAATACTCTTGACTTCATAGAGTGACAGCTAAATAATTGCAAAAGCAAGAGTCCCACTACAAGGATTTAACAGCATGAGGTCGCTGCTGACTGCACGCCTGGTTTTGCAGCAGCTGGGTAGCTTTCTTTCTGTCTGTTATTCCCGTTGTTTTTGCTTCAAAGAGATGTGATGTTTTAACAAGAGAATCACAGAATTTCTAAGGCTGGAATAGACCTCCAAGATCATGGAGTTCAGCCTCTGAGCTAACACCACAGCATCAGCTGTAGCCTGGCTTTGGCCCCAGACCTGAAAACTGCCTCTGTTGCTGCATATGTCAAGGGCAGGTGGTAAACACGGACAACTGCACAGAGTTAAAGACAGATCTAACCAGCTTACCTTCCACTTTCTCTTTCTGGAAAAACAAACGGGTGAGGTCACACAGTTTGTCCCCCATTGGGACAACCACTAACAAGTTTGGGGTGGTGGCAGTAGCTGTGTGCTGAGGGCAAGCTTAACAGCCAGGGGTGCAGAAGCACAGAAAACAAGGGTTGCTCCCCAGGCAGCAGAAGCTAGTGGACTGCCAGGGTTTGTAAATGGCATTGAGCACCAAGAGAAGGTTGGAGCCTCCACATTCTTCCCCCCAGAAGAATAGGAGCAGGGAAACTTTGCCATCAGATGAGCATTGCCATCAGATGAACACCTGTCTGGAAGGGCAGCCACAGGGCAGGGAATGGTAGCAGGTCACACAGCAGCTAGGCAGAGACACATCCCATCTGAAGCTAAAGAACAGGTTCAAGTGGTGCCGTGCACAAACTGGTTTTTTTCAGTCTTTCAGCAGAGCTCTATTGACAGAATCAAAACAGAGGCAAAAGTGTTCAGGGTGATTTCAAATATTACGCAGGCTGCATCAGCGATCGTGCCAAATTTAACAGTCCACCCTGCAGCTCAGCAAGAACCAGACCCTGAAGCCTCTCACACCAGCAGGTATCCAGCCCTCCCCAGGCTTCCAGTTCTGGCATACCCTCCATGCTGTCACCTCTCCCTCTACCAGCCACGACAGCACGCAGATAATGGCGTTGCACAGCAGATGAGAAGTGAACGCTTAAGATGCCTGGTTTTAGAAATAACTCTTCTTTTTGAGAGAGATTGTCAAATTAGCATCAGGCCACAATATCTGATAAAATTTCATTTACCCTGCTCACCAAAAAAATAACCTTGGAAGGTCTAGATTAACTCTATCTGAACCCAGGATGTTAATTTTCACCAAAAGCTGAGGGGGCATAGGCAGGACGGCTCACTCAAACCAGCTAAAGGGATATTCAATACCATGTGACATCAAGCTCAGTATATTAACTGGGGGAACTGGGAGGAAGAAGGGATTGTAGCTTAGGATCAGACAGTGTCAGGTTGTGGGTGATGAATAACTGCACTTCTCAGTTATTTCTCTATTATTTTGTGGAAAATCTTTTTTGTGAAGCCATCCACAAGAGTCAGGTCAAAATTGCCTCTTTCAAGATGCAGGCGTTTTCCTCACCAATACACTGGTAACTGTTCTCTAAAAACTGTGACAGCAGTCATCGACATTCCCACCAGTCACCTGCAATTAGCATGTCCAGGAACCTAAACCTACAGCTGATTTTTATCTATTTGACAGGCAGGGTTTGGGGTTTTTCCCCTCATTTCTGCCAGAGATACCTACAGATATTGGGCAGACCTTCCACTACAGACAGTTCATTCCATTCCCATCAGATCAGCTCAGTGACATCCAAGTTATTGTCTACTTAGGTTCAACACTGATAGGGGGGGGGTGTGTGTGTGTGCTGGCACCATAACACACAGCTGAGGAAGAGCACAGGGCTTGCCTACCACCATCCTCAATGTAAACCACAAGTGCTGCCGTGGGCATACTGCCCCGAGGAAAAGAAATAAAATAAATCCAGATTTAGGGTTGGGATTAAAGTTTTGCTTCCAGATATACAATGAGAGGTGGCTCAGAAGCAGTCAAACATCAGTGTGGGCTGTGACTGATATTCACCCACAAGCCCAAGGTGCTCAATGTCCTATAGCCAAGGGAAATGGCAGCTTTTACTTTGGGGACAGCAAAGTCCATCCCCATCAGAAGTTGATAACTGTTTATTTCCAAGTCTCATTTCCCTCCTGTGCTCAGCATGGACAGTAGAGTACTGCTCTTTAGATGGACATGTGGCCTGTTGAAGCATCTAAATTCATGTACCTTCCTTACACTGCTGGGAAGGAGAGAACTTGAGCAGCCTGAACAGCACCTCAAGGCTAGAAATGACAGAGAACTCCCAGCTACAAGCCCAGGCTAACTCAGCAGCAAAGGCAAACTAGCATGTTGGGCTTCCAGTAGACCCACAGCATAGATACTGCAAAAACAGGGGGGGATCTCAAGTGGGGAAATCCGTAAGTAAGCAATTCTGAAAACTTTAATCCATAAAATCTTCTCTGTGTTCAACAGAAAGCTATCTGGAGATGCCTGTATTGGGTCTGACTGAGCTGGGGTTAGTTTTCCCCATAGCAGCCTTCCCAATGCTGTGCTTTGCACTGAGAGAAAGGTGCTGGCAAACCCCGTGCTGTGGCTGCTGCTGGGCAGGGCTCGCACGGCACCAGGGCTGGTTTTCAACATTCCCCCTGCAGTGGGATGGGGGGGGGGGAGACACGATCTCAGGAGAGGACACAACGGGGACAGCTGACTCAGACTGACCAAAGAGGTATTGCAAACCACCCCAGTGTCCCTAGTCATCACAGGACAGTTGGACTATATGACCTTCAAAAGGTCCCTTCCAACCCAAACTATTCTGATAACTCATTTACAAAAAAATGAGACCTCATAAGAACACAATATATACAGATTTAGTACACAAAGGGTGCAACACAGCTCTGGAGAGCAGGGATGAAGGAGGAAGAGGGAAAATGCACAGTTATTTTGGGAGAGGAAAAAAAAGCATAATCTATCACTGCAATTGAAAGCAGACTCCCCAAATCTGAAAGCTGAGTATTGGCTGTGGGGCTCTTTCTGATAGAAGGTCCTACCTGTCATTATGATGGCAGGTAAAATGCAGATAATTTGGGGGGGTATTGTTTCTTCACCTGGTTACCATTGGCTTTAACACCTCACCTTGTGAACCTGCCAAACTGCTGCACTCAGTCCTGGCACTTTCGACCACTCACTCCGTTCAGTGTTGTGAGACAGACTTAGTATAGCAAGCACTACCTGAAGGCACCAGAGACTTAAGAGGATACATCAAGTAGCAACAATAAACTGCAATATTTAGTGCGTTTGGCTTGAATTACATTAAAAAAAAATCAATAAAATTTCAGTGTTACTTCCATGTAGAATAAGAGCTATAAAAGCAACTAGCATGGAGAGGGGAAAAGAGGGAAGGAAAACTCTCTCTGCTTTATTTTCACATAAATATACACATACAATCCCCAGCATAAAGATCAATAGCAATGTGTGACAAGTGGGAACGTTTAGAGCTCTGTGCAAATGATTCATATCTACAATTATTACAGTTGTCAGTTTTAGCAAACTGTCTTTTTCCAGCAGCATTTAATAGTTAATGTGGTCTATAAAATTATTCGGACAGGGCTGTTAATAACTGGGGGAACTGGCAATCCACCAAGATATGACAAGCCTCACTAACCCGTAAACACCTGGGTATGAAGGCATATCCATGAGGTGGGGGAGTTCACAGAAATGTCACTGGCTTTTGATGAAACACCTACTGAGAAAAGCACCTGGCAATGCAAGAAAGAGAATCCAGTTAACTGGCTTGATCTCTATATATATTTTTTTTAATTTGTCCTGTGTACAACTGTGTTGGACTACTATAGATATAGTAACCTAGGCTTGCAAATAGTACCTGAAATTTTTCAATAACCATAGAATGGTTTGTGGAAGAAGGAAGCTTAAAGAGCATCACGTTCCAGCCGCCCAGGCCTTGCCCTTTTATCCCTTATGAAGGTTACATTTCCCCTTTTCCAGGTGCTAGGAGATTCAGGGGACTTCAACTTCTCAAACATGATGGATAATGGCCTAGCAACTTAATTCACCAGCTCCCTAAGGACCCACAGATGCATCTCATTATCTGGACTTGTGCACCTTCAGGTTCCTTAGATGGTCTTGAACCTGATCTCCTACAGTGGATGGTTCTTCATTCTCCCAGTCCCTACTTTTGCCTTCTGTGACTTGGGCAGTGTGACTGGAGCCACAGAAGACTGAGGCAAAATCAAAACAACTCAGTAAAGGAATAATTAATAAATACCGAGTACCTCAGCCTTCCAGGTAACCAGGCCTCCCATTTCCTTCTGGAGAGGTCCCACCTTTTCCTTAGTCCTCCTTCTATCATTGATACAATACTTAGAGAAGTTTTTCTTGTTGCCCTTGATATTCCTCATCAGATTAATTCTACCAGAGCTTTAGCTTTCCTAACCTGATCCCTGGCTGTTTGGACAATTTCTCTGTATTCCTCCCAGGCTACCTCTCCTTGCTTCCACCCTCCGCAGGCTTCCTTCTTGTGTTTGAGTTTGTCCAGGAGCTCCTTGCTCATCCACACAGGTGTTTTTACCCAACTCCCTTTTTGTTGGGATGCTTCTCTCCTGAGTTTGGAGGAGGTGATCTTTGGAATATTAACCATCTTTCTTTGGCCCCACTTCCCTCCAGGGCTTTATCCTGTGTACCAAGCAGGGTATCACGAAGGGGCCAGTCTGCTCTCCTGCAGTCCAGGGTATTGAGCTTGCTGCGTGCCATCCTCGCTGCCCTAAGGATCTTGAACTCCACCATTTCATAGTCACTGGCCCCTCCTCAGCAAACCTGCCTGTCCTTAAAGAACCTGTATCCTTCCATTCCAACACTCCGGTCATAGGAGCCATCCCACCACATCCCAGCGATGCCAGTCAGGTCATAGCCCTGCAGGCTTGCTCACATCTCAACTCCTCTTGTTCATTCCTCATCCTACTTGTGTTTTCACAGAGACATTTAAGTTGGGCCCCTAGTGAAGCTGGAATCCCTTTGTACTGCTCTTCAGGTGCTCTCCTGCTGACCTATGATCCCTCTCCAGGCTCTGGCATCAAACTGGTAGGAGGGGGATGGATGGACGTTGCCCTCCCCCAATAGCTTTAGTGTCAAACAATGTTAAAGGGGCAGCTACAAAACCCACTGTCAGTCATTATAATGTCTGGAAAGACTATCCAAAATATCTTTTAAGTTACAAAACACCTTTTAAATACATGTCAGGAAAGAGAAAAAGTGAACTGAGAAAAATCTAGAAGCCAGTTCTAGAAATCACCATAGATAGAAATTACTATTTTTATCATGTTCAACTTAATTTAATATTTCTTCCTACAAAGCACTAGAGATAGGAGCAGATGATCAATACTGTAGAGCACCAATAAGGAACAATCAGCATGTGAGTACAGCTCAAAAAATGGTGATAAAAACTCAGTAGACTGAAATATGGAAAATATTCTTAGTTAAATATAAATATTGTCAAGAGTTGTTAAGAAGCAAGAGAGAAATGATTCATGTTCATCTACCAAAAACGTGGACAGTCAGTTTCTAGCATTCTTTTCCACAGCTGGCTATGCTGCAATGAAAGCTGCTTTTTTTATTTTTTATTAAAGTGTCAGAGAGGAAAGCTGAGCACAGCCATCAGGTTGACAAGATGTCAGTGACATGGTTTCTGCCTTCAGAGCACAGCCATAAGGACTGGCCTCTGGCACCCTGGGCTTTGCTGCAGTGTTGGAGCCAAGTGCTTGAAGGGGCAGGAGGCAAGAGGAATTAACACTGGCTTCATTCAAGAGCACGGTCTATTCATCTGCCTTCCAAGCAGCACTCATGATGAACAAGGAGCAAAACTGCAAGACAAAGTGTTTAACTATAAAGATATAATTTTATATATATATAATATATATATAATCTGATGTCTGGACAGAAACAAAGCTTAACATAAATAACTGCGTGAAAAATACTTTGACAATATGTCCCCTTCACATAAAACAAAGCATTTGATTAAAAGCAGAAACAACCCTGCAGTATTTGATGCATCATTCCCAAAACAAGCCACTGCAAGCACAACTGAACATTGGAATTAGAAAAACAGGAGGAAAACATGGATAACTCAGGCCCAACATTAAATACAATATAGCTTGTAGAACATGAGAAATGACATGGAAAAGGCTACAAATATCCAGGGGGAGGGGAATCATTTCTGCAACCACAAGCAATGTTATAGCTACACAACATTTTTAGAACTTTTAACTAAAACTGACAGAAAGACTGATATCCCATCTTCACATTCATTTTGGGGAATTATCACAAATGTTGTCTCCTGATATTTATATCTGTAAGTATGTTCAACTTTATACCAAAGAGGATTAAAACAAAACTGTCATTTCACACCCCTGACTCCTAAGAATGGCATTACAAGCTTACAACAGCATCCAGAAGATGTTTCAGCCATTCTTAATAGATGAAGCATCTAAAACACTACAATCAGAACTGACACAGAAATCTATTCTGAATTTATTAACAGGGAAGAGGAGGGGGGAGAAGAGTGCACAGCACCTAAGGGGAACAAATAAGCAGCAGAGATACCCAGCTGAATTCATTCACTCCTTTCCAAACAGAAAGGTCACAAGCTGAGATGAAAAAATGAAAAAAAAAAAAAAAGAAAAAGCTACAAAAAAAAAAAAAGGATGGTTGAATGCAGCCGTGGGCTTTTAATATCTGTCTAGGATCTAAAACTGAAGATTTTGATTTTTATGCCCCATCTCTGCTAAACAGGCTGTATCACAGTTCATTTTATTAAAATGGGGAGAAGCTGTGGAAATAATGTAAGAAAAACCAGCCAAATCAAGAATGTGTCCATTTCTGAAGATCTGTGCAAGTAGCTCAAGCCAAAATAAGCATGTTTCAAGCCTATTGCTTTGTGCCCTACTTGGGATTTGTGAGATTGGAATACTGAAAAAAATTAACAGAACTGTTCACAGAATCACAAAATCCTTTCTGTTGGAAAAGACCATCGAGCCCAACCATTTATCTAACGCTCCCAACCCCACTACTAAACCATGTCCCTCAGCACCTCCTCCACAGGTCTTTAAAACCCAATCTGGGATGGGGACTCCACCACCTCCCTGGGCAGCCTGTTCCAGGGCTTAGCAACCCTTTCGGCAAAGAACTTTTTCCTACCGTCCCACCTGTTAAAAGCATGTTGCTTACCTAAAGGGTTGTAGGACTGGTTTATGGATTAGGAGTTAGCAGGTCATCGTACACAGGTCAAGTCTGAGTGCTGAGCCTGCAGAAATTGTTATTTTGGACAGTAAGAGTCCGTGTGTTTAAAAAATAAAAACCCTTGCAACAGCAATATCTCTTTCCTCAGAAGAGGGGAAAAAAAAGCTCTGATATTTGTAACAAGACAATCGATTGCAAAATACCCTATTCAGGCTAAAAGATAAGCTTACAAAGAAATAAAAATGGATTGCCATAGTTTAGGAGAACTTCAGCATTTCTACACCAGCATGTTTTCTTGTTTCTGTGAACTATTTATTAACTTCAGCTACAGGTAGCCAGGCATAACAGCTAAGGGCAACTCATCATTACAGAGCAAAGCTGTTGTGCTCAGATTTTCCCCAAATGATGCCATTGCTCTCCACCTCCGCCCAGAATTGGATATTTCAACTGCTAACAAATTGCTGTACATTGGTATTCTCTTCTGTAACAACAGCCACAAGAATTTTCCATTAGTAACATTAGAAAAGAATCTTATTTTTGATAAATGATATGACTGCTACACAGACGTCAGACTGCATGCTGCAAAAAAAAAAAACTCTCTTGCTGATATCTTCACCAGAGAGGAGTAGCTGCAGGGTCTGAAACGACTGCCAGACTTGCTGATGTCTGGACAGAAACAAAGCTTAACATAAATAACTGCCTGAACAATACTTTGACAAGTGAAATAAGACTGACAGCCACTCTGGGATAATGTGACATTGGAAGGAGAACAGCACCCGTGCTTATTAGCTAGCTGATTTACTTCACGCATGTCTAGGCTGTATTTGTGGGCACTAATAAATAGCCAGCCCTCCAGTAGGCTGGATAACAGCCATTTGGTTTTAGAACTCAGAATGTCACCAATACCAAATGGTGGTGTCTGAACATCAACATTTGCTTTGGTGTAACACATGATGCCACTCAGGCCATTCTGAAGTACGTAAGTGACCATTCTGCTTCTGAACTGTTATGAAGACTGATTTATGGTGCAAGGCACTGCATGAGAATCCTATTTAGTACACTGACTTCCGTGTAATTTAAACAATTTCCAGCATTTCAGATGCACACTCATTGGTGCATCTATGTTGGGTTTTTTCCCCCAATTGCCTATGAGGAAAAGACTCCTTGATCCAGCTGAAATACTCTTCACTAGTCACATTTTGAAGCCTGGATTGTTTAATTGCTTTTTATACCCTGGAAATTTGCTAACCCTCCTCAAGCTGCTGCAAGCCAGTTCCACCAGCTGTGACTGACTGCCTAGAGCTTCAGCTCCAGAGTCCCAGAGGACTAAAGAAAGAGGATGTCAAGCTCTGCTTTTGGGGATTGGAATTGTTGTTGCATTTCTTATCCCCACCTCAACCTCCGAGCTACCAAATTGCTCGTGGGAGCAAATTCCTGTGCTGATCTAAATAATCTATGCAAAATGGATGTGTGTCTTACAACTTTTTCTATTTTGACTAGGACTACAACAGAAATTGCATTTGGTAGCTATTAATTGCCACAATTCTTGATAGGACAGATTGATAATTAATATTATTCTCACCACCATCCCTCTTTGTGCTCTAAGTACTAAAAAACATGCAAAAGAGTTGAAGCGTAGCTGCTGTCTGCCATAACACATTTTTCCACTTAATTTTTGGTGTGTTTTTATCTGTAGCTTGGCCAGTAAGTCACCTTCCCAAAGAGACACAGCATCCACCACACAGCAGGTTTCAGTGCTCTGCCATAGTATTTGCATGGGAATGAATCATCCACGAGAAGGGAGGAGAAAGCAAAACCCAAAAAGAATGGCCAGCAGCAACTGACATCAGGAGATAGACACACTTTCTGTGATACAGTGGTAGCAGAGGTCAAAATTTAGTGCAATCTAGTGCAAAAATGCAGTGCAATCATAGGTTTACTAGGAGAATATACATAATTATTGTGAAGTATCAAATATCTACCAAAACTATAATAGGTATAATCATCACTTGCAAGCTTTAATTTAACAAATTGAGACAAGCTGGCTATAGCTTTAACCAGAGATACCCTATAGGTAATTGAGCAGTGCTCTTCCCTTCAAGCCTGCTGATGAAGTCAAGTAATTTAAGTGGGTCACTATAGATAAATGGTCTAAACCAAAAGCAATCAACTAAAGCACTGTTTTCTCATCATTCAGAGTTGAAAGAATATGTGCCTCAAATGGCATCCACCCAAACTTCAGTATTCTCAACATGCTTATTGTTTATAAGTGTGTTTATTTTTTCATAATGAATGGGAACTAATCAGAATAAGAAATGCAACATTTTCCTCCAAACCCCTGATCCACTCTCCTTGATTATGGTAGCACTTCATCCACACTTCAGAAAAATGAACAAAAGCAGGATGCATCTCCTCTTTGTTACCCAAGGACTCTTTGCTTTCAGGCAAGATGTAAAACTGGGATCCTGTCTTGCTGATTGGGGGGGGGGGGGGGGGGGTGAGAAAAAAAAAAC